>JALIGW010000003.1:89865444-89937944 GCA_023053685.1 Diadophis punctatus similis | reverse complement strand
GCAGAAGTAGCTTCCAGTACTGCATTCTAACCACTGCACCACTACAGCTCTAAGGTAAAAGTAAAGGTTCCCCCGCACATGCGTGCTAGTCATTTCCAGCTCTAGGGGCAGTGCTCATCTCCGTTTCTAAGCCGAAGAACCAACACTGTCTGACGACGTCTCCGTGGTCATGTGGCCAGCATGACTAGACGCCGAAGGCGCACGGAACGCTGTTACCTTCCCACCAAAGTGGTCCCTATTTTTCTACTTGCATTTTTTATGTGCATTCGAACTGCTAGATTGGCAGAAGCTGGGACAAGTAATGGAAGCTCATGCTAGGGGTTCGAACCGCTGAACTGCTGACCTTTCTGATCGATAAACTTTTAACGTCTTAGCCACTGAGCCACCACATCCCTTTACCACTACGGCTCTAGATCACTTTAAAATGCAATATTTTCAATCCACTCTTTGATATAAATTCCTCAACTTTTTAAAGATCAAATTGTAACAGATACTCAGTGATAGGCCATAGGGCAGCAATTTTCGTATGACATTTTCCCCATCATTTTGCCTTAGCGTCATCAGACATTAACAGAAACAGCCCAACTGAACCCAATTTAATCCTTTGCCTTCCAAATAAGATTGTTTGTCATGTTTTGCCTTCAGTTTTGAGGAGATTATCTCCAATCTTAAAGCTGTATTGGGGTGTCAATATTAAGGATCTTAATTATCCTGATTGTAGTTTTTTAAAAAAAGTAGAATTGAAATAGGAGATCATAAAGAGTGCGCAATTGTTTTCACAGAAAATAATTTGATGGTATCTACATAAAGTTCCCTCTCTGTCTATCATGAAATTTTGGAACTGCTGTTGTACTCTTTTGGGCTAAGAAAGAAGAAGCATTAATTGCGGCTGATGTCCTAGAACAGTGATGGTCAACCTTTTTTGGCTTGGGTGCCAAAAGGGTGCGTGTGCGTGCGATAGCAAGCACATGCATGCCCACACCCATAATGCAATGCCCTTCCCCCCTGCATGCACACAACCCCCCGCTGCCCACCCATGCATGCACACAACCCCATGTGCTGCCCCCCCTGCACATGCTCACAGGCCTCACTGAAGCATCCATACTTCCGGTAGGCCCGTTAGGTCGTTTTTCACCATCCCCAGGGTTCAGGAAAGCCTCCTGAAACCTGGGGACAGCGAAAAATGGCCCAATGGGCCAACTGGAAGTTTGAAAACGGCCAAAAAGAAGGCCAAAAATCAGTTGGCCAGCGCGCGCATGCACGCTGGAGCTGACATAGGGCAACACCTCGCGTGCCCTCAGATATGGCTATGCATGCCACCTGTGGCACGCATGCCATAGGTTCGCCATCACTTTCCTAGAATATTGAAAAACGACTGCTAAGTATTTAAAACATTTGACTTGTACTGTAGTCTAAACTGAGGGAAGATCATCCTGGAGAAGAGCCAGTTACATGGTTGCTAAGAGTCAATCTGATGACACACAAACAACCATCCAATCAATAATTTGATTATTTACATAACATCTGTGAGATGTGATGATATTAGAGAATGCTGTAACTGGTTTGCTGATGGCTGATAACTTGGCAGAGTTGAGTAAAGAGTCTTGAAAGCACTCCTGAGACTCACCTAGCTTAGCAACAAAACAACATTAACTGCATAAAGCAGAATAGAGAGTCATTTGTCCAACATTGGTGGCATGTGAAGCTATGTTTTGTAAATTTTTAATAAGCAAAGGCAAGTAAATATTTAACAAGAACATACCGGTAGCTAAGACGCAGCCTTGTTTTACCTTCTTGGCAATTGTGATGGTATTGGAGTGCTGTCCAGCACAGTTGACTCTAATTCTTATGTATTAATAACAACAAAGTTTTGTCAACATGTCGGATAACAGTTTCAGGAATTCTGAACTTGTTGTCTGAGATGCTATGTTATCTAAAAAGATAATGGTACCAAATCAGTCTTTGTTAGGTCTGCTGGGATAAGGTCCTTTTTAGGATCTTTGCCTCGATTTAAGTGATCAATCAGTAGTTTGACCTCTATAACCGATACCAAAGGCCGAGATGTAGATGATCAGCCAATAGATCTAATGGGTGAAAGTCAGTCCAAGATTCTACATACAATACCTATCACCCTACTTAGACAGCAGGCCATCTATGACAAACTCTGTGTCAAGGTGTCCCTCTTTAATATATCAGGAAAATGGATCATATGGATCATTTTATTTTAGACAATCCTAATTCTGAACTCTTTTTATTTATTAAAAAAAAGCTCCTACTATTTCACCTGCATTGGGTTTTTTTATTGTCTTATTGGTGGTTTTAAAACCGCCAATGCTTTCACATTATTGTTACCAACCTACTGAGAGTGGGGAGGGGAGAAGATTTCTAGATATATGCTAATGATATTGATTGAATGCTGCATTTATCCCAGAATGCTTTGCTTTATGATGTAGATTAACAAAATCATAGAATCCTAGACTTGAAAGGAGTCCTTTCGGAGATTGGGTCCAAACTCCTGCTCAGTGCAGGAATCTAAATTAAAGCATTCCCTAATAGATGACTATCTGAGCTCTACCTGAACATATCTACCATCTCTCTACAAACTGCTTCCACTATCAAACTGCTGTTATTGTTGGGGTGCTCAGAGAGGGGTAGCACCCCTGGTGTAGGGGCATGTTGTATCCTTTTACGGCAGCTCATTTTAGGGCAGCTCATTCACCTTTGGTCCCCACCTGTCACTTAGCTCTCACCTGTGGCTCCTAGCAGCTGTAGCATGCACAGTGGCCACACCCCGGGCAACAGCTTCGACAGGCTGGCCAAACCAGGTTGAGAGTAGCCGTTGGGACACCGACCTTCGGTGAGATAGGGACTTGTCTATCCCGAGCATGTGAAGACAGATTCCAGCGGACTGAGCGGATGAAATCTACTAGAACAGGACAACGGTCATGAAGGCGGTCTCTACAAGCGATGTGGTATGCTAAGAGCATGACAAGACACAAAAGATGCCCTGGTCAATCACTGCACCCAGCCCATCTCCAACTGTCTCGACTTTTCTCCTGCTATTTGGAGCAAGATGGAATCTGGGAAGAGAGAGTGAGGCTGACTATGCACACCTCTCCCTCACTTTAATCCAATTCACGAGCAAATCTTGACATCCCCCTCCAATTCCCGTGATGATAGATGTCAAGGTCCTCTTCGAATATGATGGACGAACATCATCATTGTTAGAACATTTTTTCATGAAATTCAAAATCTGATTTCTGTAACTTAAACCCATAATTCCCTGTCCTGCACTTTGGAATGATACTGAAGATACTATGTACTTCAGTGTGATAGATAATTGAAGGATGAAATATTAGCAATAGCAATAGCACTTAGACTTATATACCGCTTCATAGTGCTTTCCAGCCCTCTCTAAGCGGTTTACAGAGTTCAGCATATTGCCCCCAACAATCTGGGTCCTCATTTTACCCACCTCGGAAGGATGGAAGGCTGAGTCAACCTTGAGCCTAGTGAGATTCGAACAGCTGGACTGCTGAACTAGCAATCAACTGAAGGTCGCAATGCTGCTTTTAACCACTGCGCTATCTCAGCTCCTACTCAGCTCCTATTCCCACGTAAGCCTTTTTTCTGGAGGCTAAACATCCCTCATTCAATCAGTCCTTCACAGGATTTAGTTTCTAGTCTCTTCAACATTATTGCTATTCTCTGAATTTGATTTTATGCACTTCTGTTTGTCATGGCCGTGAGGCCCCAAAGGCAGTATGGCTGCATCTGGTTGTTGTCACCCATTTAGCACTGCCCAGGGAGCAGGTGTAGCTTAAGGAATGCTATGGATGCGGGCTACTATACTGGAAGAAGTGCCTCTGCCCAGTATCAATTGAAAGATTCCCTTCGTTGCTATTGTGGTGCTGATATGCAAACTATTAAACATATTGTGCAAGATTGCCCACAATGTGCATTTTCTGGTTCCTAGAAGATTTGCATACAGCAATGCCAGAGGCAATCTGAGAGCTGAGGTGGCGCAGCAGTTAGAGTGCAGTACTGCAGGCTACTTTAGCTGACTGTGATCAGCAGTTCAGCTGTTCAAATCTCACCGGCTCAGGGTTGACTCAACCTTCCATCCTTCCGAGGTAGGTAAAATGAGGACCCAGATTGTTGGGGGCAATGTAAAAATATACATTGCTTACTGGTGTAAACCGCTTAGAGAGTGCTTGCACTATGAGGCGGTATATAACTCTCACTAATAAATAAATAAATAAAATAAATAAAACCATCAGCTGGATAGCTGAATTGGATATCCAGTTATGAGGCCACTGCCATAACTCCAAATAAGTTTTACTTATAATTAAGTGGACTGTGTATATATGATTATTTGTCTTCTGTCATATTCTCATGATAATAAATTCTCTGATTTGTTCTAATTTGGCTGAAATCTTCTAAAAATATGGTGGCCAGAATTACTGAGCAGCATCCATTGACTGATTAATTGAAATGCATTGGTAAAGAGCTCTATGTTAACGGAAGTCTCTGTTTTGAAATAATTTACCTCTTTCTTACAAAAAATGGTTGAAACTAGTTTGGGTTTTATTGGGACTAGTATTTCCTTTGAAAATATTCAGCAGTTATCAATATTCAATATATCATCAATGTTCTTTTTAAATTTTAATATACTGTTGCCTTCCAAGTTCACATAGGTAGTCCTCAACAGTTCATTTAGTGATTGTTCAAAGTTATAGCATTGAAAAAAGTGACTTATGATCATTTTTCACACTTATGACCATTGCAGAATCCCCATGTGATGTGATCAAAATTCAGATGCTTGCAGTGTCCTGGTGCCATGTCATCATTTCTGCAATCTTCTGACAAAAAAAAAGTCAACGCGGAAGTGAGATTCGCTTAACAACCATGTTACTAACTGAACAACTGCAGTGCAGTGATCCACTTAACAGCTGTGACAAGAAAGGTTGTAAAATGGGGCAAAACTCACTTTAAAATTGTCAGCATCAGAAATTTGGGGTTCAGTTGTGGTTTTAAGTTGAATAATTGAAATTACTACATATCTTCTAAGGTCTACACCTCAAACAAAATGAAAATGAACAGAAAATATAAAACAGAATATCTATTATGGTGCTTCTAACAAAGAAACTTTATTTTCACACTTAGGTATAATTATGATATCTGTATATACTAGTTGCAGGGATACATTAAAGGAAAGAGCCAGCTCTTTAATGTTAGTTTCGCTATTAGTAGGTTATTTAAGTTTCTGCATGCTCAAGGATTTTCACCATTTCAAGGACCACATCTATTTTGCCATTTTCACTACTGAGTCCAATTCATCTTTTAAATCATCTTTATTAATGAATCTGCTCTTCTATATCTTGATACATGCCTATTTCATCATCTGTTTTCCATAGTGATAGCTTTGTGAGCCCAGAAATGTCGTAATTTGCAAAGGAGCAGATCTCTCTTTTAAACCAGTCTGAAAACAAGATGATTAAGAAAGCATTCGTCAAAGAGTGGGGTCATGATCCTCAGAGAGACTGGTCACAATATCATGGACAGAGGGCCACCAGACAGTGCCTTTATCACAAGTCATTTCTAAGCAAGCTTATTAGCCTGATACCTAAATGTAGGGAATGCAAAACATGAATGTTCCTGAGCCACGTATCAAAGCTAAGAATTCTTCTCATTTTCTTTTTAAACACATTGCATTTATCTTTCAAATTGAGATAAATTATGACTACAGGGTATAAGAGTTCTATGAAAAAGCTGTGCCCATCTGATTTGACCCCCCCTTTTTTAACGCAAATTAAGATGCCCTAGAAATAAAAGACAAGTCTAATGTGATCGATCTACCCAGGGGTGAAATTCTCCCTGTTCGCCCGGGCCAATCCTTCGGTGTATAGCCGATTGAACTGGTGGCGGTCGCGGTGCGGAGCTTCTCCCGCCTGCTTTCCCGGCCCGGCTGAACGCCGCTATTCGGGTTATTTTTCCCTCTGTGCATGCGCGCGCATGCACAGAGGGAAAAATAACCTGAATGGCGGCGTTTAGCCGGGCCGGGAAAGCGGGCGGGAGAAGCTCCGCGCCACGACTGCCGCCAGTTCAAT
Organism: Diadophis punctatus similis; assembly: GCA_023053685.1. NCBI lineage: Eukaryota > Metazoa > Chordata > Lepidosauria > Squamata > Dipsadidae > Diadophis > Diadophis punctatus. Next base: position 89,931,834 of record JALIGW010000003.1, on the reverse strand, counting down.
CGGCTATACGCCGAAGGACTGGCCCGGGCGAACCGGGAGGATTTCACCCCTGGATCTACCCTTGAAGAGTATTCGGAGACTACAACTGGTGCAAAATGCGGCTGCGTGTGCTGTGGTGGGTGTTTCAAGATACACCCACGTAACACCCATACTCCGCCAGTTGCATTGGCTGCCCATTGGTCTCTGGGTACAATTCAAGGTGTTGATCATCATCGTTAAAGCCCTACATGGCTTAGGACCAGGTTACCTCCGGGACCGCATCCTACCTCATACTTCCCTTCGACCGGTTAGGTCCCACAGAATGGGTCTCCTCCAGGTCCCGTCAACTAAACAATGTTGGCTGGTGGGTCCTAGGGGGAGAGCTCTGTAGGGGCCCCTGCTCTCTGGAACCAACACCCCCCAGATATACGAATTGTCCCCACCTTGCTGGCCTTCCGAAAAACCGTGAAGACATGACTCTTCCTACAGGCAGGGTTTTGAGACAACTTCATCTTAGTCTCCCCCATGTATGTAAGTTTTTGTATGTTTTTAAATGTATTTTAAATTGTTTTAAATTATATTGTTTAGTGGTTCTTCAAATGTTGTACGCTGCCCTGAGTCCCCAGGGAGTAGGGCGGCATTTAAGAATGCTAAATAAATAAATAAATAAATACATTTCAGTGTGGCTGGATTGAGAGAGAAAAATTCCAAAGCCTTCTGGTGTGTTGCAAACTACAGGATTTTAAGAGAAGCCAATTTAAGGCGAGAACAACCTTCTCTCTCTCATTCTTCCCCAAATTTGGTGAAGGAAAATGAAAGTTTTCAAAATGAAACCCAGAATTTAGGAATTATGTAAAAATTCATTCTTCCCATGAAAAATGAGTTTTTAAATGTTCCTGGGTTTTTAAAACTTATTTTCAATGAAATTATTTTATTTCATAATATTGTAAAGCCTTGCCATTCTGTTCTGTTTAATATATCAATTAAAACATGACATATATTTATTTCTTTCCAAGCCTGAACTCAGTGAAATCACCAGTTTTGCTCATGGAAGGCCATACAAATTCATTGATCGCTTCCACGGGTCATAGCAATACATAGCTAAGAATCCCTGGATTAAGACATTGATGGACAGAGCAATTTCTAAGTGAAATAGAACGACTTAATGTGGAAACATTCAATTGTATATGGCTACATTTGCAACAAATCTACATATCTGCACATTTGCATTCACAAATGTCCTACCTTGTATTTTGAAGCCCCTGCTTCAAAATCCTTAGAAGAGAAACACTAATTATTTAATTGATTTATTCAATTTTTATAGCCACCCATCTCAATCCAGTTGAGATTTCTGATTGTCTCTTTTTGGTCACTTGGTTAGGTTCTTCAGGGGAAATACAGAATCTGAGAGTTTATCCTCAGGGATGCGTACAATGTGCATGATTTTCCTTTGCTGCCAGCTGTCAGAAACCAAGGATAGTTATTTTAGACAGGGGTCTCCAACCTTGGCAAGTCCATGAGTTGAAGTCCACAAGTCTTAAAGTTGCTAAAGTCGGAGACCCCTGTTTTAGACCATATTAGTGTCCCTGGACATACATACAGAAAGGACAAATGAATCCTTAACATCACTGCCATAAATCAAGATTTATACTGTTATTTCTGATATGTCTTCTATCAAAACAGAACTTCAATATTTAAATGTAGAGAGAGTGTCAGCCTATTTCTTGGATTGGCTTGGCTACTTTAAGTAAGTAAGGTATGAATTTAGTGGTCAATGCCACAGATATGGCTTGGTTTTCATCCCACTCATAATGAAAATATTACCGATAATTATATTGCAAGAGCTCATTATTGTGGTGTTGCATTTTGTTTCACTTCTGCTGCTGTCCTTCAGGATGGAACAAACAGTCCACGTTCACACAGAAGTTGAATGAGATGATTGTGATATTTAGGAAAGGGCAGGTGTTAGATAGGGTGAATGGAAGAGACAGACAGAAGTGGCTTCAAAACAACAGCTCTTTATTTGGCAACTATTTACAATCCAGCAAAGGCTCTGTCTGACAGCCAGCCCTTTTATAGGGAGCTGCCAGACAGTCTAGCCAATCAGCAGTCAGTATTTTCCCTCCAGAATGGAGGACCTGACTGAAGCCTATGTGCTTCAGTCTGAGAATGTAACACCCCTCCCCTCTTAGTTGGGCTAACCCAATGTGTGACGTAATCATGCAGATAGGCAGGGCGTTTAGTTGGTCTTTCAGACCTGCGCAGCTCAGTTGGAGCTGGGTGAGTGATCAGGTCAGACAAGCTTCTGTTGCGCCCAGCCTTGACCAATGGAAGCTTCTGGATTTCGGCCTGGGGCATGGCTGGAGCTTCGAGGACCGGTTCGCTCAGAGCTCATCCCCCAGCATGAGCATCACTAGGTAAGTCTTCCAGACTTGGTTGGCTTGAGTTCTCTCTGTTAGGAGCAAGTGATTGCTCCTGTTGGTTAGGCGTTGCCTCAAATGTTAGTTCTGGTAGCCTAAGAGTGGAACGGCTGAGTTGGCCTCAGAGTTGGTCAACATGCTGCCTCCAGCTTCTACCGTCCTCAAGCTCTACTCCGTAAGAACGAGGGCCGGTGATCTCTGTGGCCGTGGCAGGAACCCAGAGAGGATCCCCAGCATAGTTGTGGGTGTATACTTGATCCCCTATGCTAAAGTGTCAGAGTATGGGAGTCTACTGGGGCCTCGGCAGAGTAGTTAGGGTGTAGCTGATCTAGGTGGGATCATAGTCGGCGACCCATTAGAAGTTCAGAAGGACTTCTGCCAGTGGTAGCGCTAGGAATGATATGCTGCACTAATAAAAATTTATCGATTCGGGTTTGCCAATTGCCTGGGCCCATGCGTGAAAGGGCTTCTTTTGCTGATCTCACCATTCTCTCTGCTTGACATTGCTTGACATTGCTGGAGGGATGGAATGGTGAGCAAAGGGTGTGTCTGATCCCCTGTTCTGCTAAATAGGTTTCAAATTGTAAGGCCGTGAATTGGGGCCTGTTGTCTGAAACCAGGACATCGGGAAGGCCGTGTGTGGAGAAAAGTCTCTGTAGCACCTCTGCCGTGGTGGTGGTCATGAGGGCTATCTCTAACCACTTCGAGAATGCGTCCACGTCTATGAGGAAAGTTTGCCTGTGAGTAGGGCCAGCTAAGTCAATGTGCACCCTGGACCAGGGTGCCTTCGGCTGTTCCCATTTGTGTGCAGGCGCCTCTGGGGGAGCTGGTCTGGATTCCTGACATGGAGAGCAGGTGGCCACCCATTCAATAATGTCCGGGTCCATGTTAGGCCACCAGACATACTGTAGCTTCTAGCCAAGGCTTTCATCCAGACAATCCCCGGATGGCCTACATGCAATGCTTCCAATATTGCAACATGCAGTTTCTGTGGAACAACCACTCGGTACCCCCAGAGAAGGCGATTATTTTGTCCTTGTTAGAGTGGTGTGCAACCTCAAGTGAGGTTATCAGGCCAAGCAGTCAATTAGAAGCACAGGTGTTCAGGTATGGGGTATTCCAGTAGCTCTAGCAAGGGACAGCGGCTGAGGGCGTCGGCATGTCCAAAAGTCTGTCCAGGCCGGTGGATTAGCCGGTAGCTATAGGCGGCCAGGAAAATGGCCCACCTAGTCATCCTGGGTGATAGCAAGGCAGGCGTGGGGCGGTCATCTGCGATGAGACCAAAAGTGGCTTATGGTCAGTGATCAAGTCAAATTGCTGCCCATACAAATAGTCGTGAAAGCGCTTGACTCTGGCCATTGCAGCCAGCACTTCTCTGTCCAGCTGACTGTAACTGTGCTCCGCAGTGGACAGAGTCCTAGAATAGAATGCGATGGGTGCCTCAGTGCCATTGGGTAGGGATGGCTGAGGCTGCTAATTGTCCTGGGATCCTGATAGAGGTGTGTATCAGGGGCGGGTTGCTTACTTACCGGTGCCGGTGCACTGCGCATGCATCTCCACATTTCAGGCATGCTCGCTCGCTATGTGTGTGCGTCCCCTCGTGCGATTTTGCTTCTGCGCATGCACTAAAATATCTCGCGCGTGTGTGTCCCCTCGCGAGATTTTGGCGCGATTTTGCTTCCGCGCATGCGCAGAAGCAAAATCACCCAAAAATTCACTGAAAAAATGGCGACACACACAACAGACCGGCAGAGAGGGTTCTGGAGCGGTCGTGTGCAAATTGCGCAATCGGCCGCTCCCTACCAGAGCTATGCACTGGACAGCTCCGGCAGGAACCCACCTCTGGTGTGTATTACTGGAGGTGGTTAATGGACTAAGATAAGTCCCCACCTCCATTCCATGTACATTTTGTTCCATTCCTTGCCATCTGAGTTAATTTTAAGTCAATTTTAGTGTTAACATTTATTATTTTCATGTTTTATCTTGTTGATTTTACTTGGTTGTAAGCTGCCTAGAGGCAACTCTAGGTGGATAGCATATAAATCTAATAAGTAAATAAAATGTATATCACAATTAGGACAACATTGCAATATGCTGTGGATGATACTATACACCATGGTGTTTCTTACAAAACTGTCTACATCCCAATAAGTCAAGCAAACAAATGTCAGCAAAAGCATATTATTTACCCTTTGAAAACTCAAACGACTGTTATTAATCTGTAATGCAACATCCTAATGTTAATAAAAAAAGATGGCGGCACCCATGGACCGGTACTGACCGAACCGATTCTGTGACACCATCGTGACATCACCAGCGGTTTGCTACCAGTTTGGGCAAACCGGTCCAAACCAGGAGGAACCCACCTCTGGTGGGAATGGAGATTTTGCAAGATCCTTCCCCCAGGAGTGGGTAGGGAATGGGGATTTTGCAGTATCCTTCTCCTGGAGTGGGGTGGGAATGGAGATTTTGCAGTATCCTTCCCCTGCCACGCCCACCAAGCCACGCCCACCAAGCCACACCACGCCCACCAAGCCACGCCCACAGAACCAGTAGTAAAAAAAATTGGATTTCACCACTGGAAACCATAATTTATACAGTACATCCCAACAGCTAGATCCTTGTGGTTTAGTGCAGAATGTGAGTCTTGTCAAACACAGACAGGCCTATTTGAGTGGAATTGATCCAGCGATAATGAATATGGTTGCTCTTGTCTGGTCTCTTGTGCAACTCCTTGACCCACTATCGTAAACTGTTTTGCCACTTGGCCTCCAAGTATAGCTAGGAGGTGTTTCCAAAATAAATATTCCTTGCATTAAACCTCTTAGCAGCAGGGGAGAAACAAACTGCTGATAATTGGAGTCAAAAAGTTTCCATAGAGGTCAGAAAACCCAATTAGCAACGGGCTTATGCTTTTCCCTCCCTTTCTCCCCCCCCACACAGTACTTAAATCAATTTCTTCAGTATTTTCTATTCAGATCCAAACCAGACAGTTCTGAAGGTCAAATAACAACCCGCAGTGTGCCTGGTTGAAGAACGCCCAGTAGGCCCCCGGTTGACACCACAAAAATATTTTTGTTGAAAGAGACGTCAACAACATCCTACGTTGTTTATCTCAGTGTGCCACACAAGACTAAACCTCACAAGTCAACCAACAAAGCTTCCATTTCCCTCCACTTTATTTAGTAACATGAGGAGGTGGTTAATCTGACTTTCCCCCAAGCAGATCTGTTTCAAACCTATTACTGTTTTCAAATGCTTTGCAGCCATGCTTGCTGGCTGAACAAAGCACTGTCTTTAATGGAGCATTCTATTTACTGGTAGCACTTGAAATTGCTGAACACTGATATCGGAGTGAAATTTGGCATGCCAAGTTATTTAAACTATTTATATACTGTAGGCTGCCTTTTGAGCCAATATCTTCTCAAGGCAGCAAACTATATTTAACATATTTACTTTTGGTGTATAGTATGTGTATAGTACAATGACAGTTTCCAGCTTGATACACACATCTTGTGAAAGAAAAATACAGAATATGCTGTGTTACTGCATATCCTTTTCAAACACTGAAATAGAATTAACATTAGTGATTCTATATAGTATGTAATTGGACTGTTTCACAATTCATTATCAGCACAAATCCTCGCATGAAAGAAAAAGAAAGTATATAATAATAATTATTATTATAATATTGTAATACCTGCCCTAAAGATTAAAATGTTGCAATGACACTTGTAAAACTTGTTTGGATATAATTTTATATGATTAAAAAAAATCTTAAAAAATTAACTCCCATTTGTATTCTCTTTCAGGGTATGGCACAAAAATGAGGAAATCATTGTAGTTTTGACAATAAACTAACAATCAAATTTTCTATAATGGAATCTTCCCTTTCACACTAATATATCGTTTTTAATATAAGTGATGGGGAGCATTCTAGGTGAATACTGAAGGTATCATTTGAGCTTTTATTGTTTATGACCATCAGATTTCCAGCAGTGATAGGCATTGGATGACTTGTCAGTATTTCTCTCTTTTGATTTGGACTCCAGATCAGTTAAGCTATTTCACAAACTGATGCGAAATATAAATCCCAAAGTCTACACTTTACATTTCTGTTTGGAATACTGGATCAAATAATTCACATGCCCCATCAAGCTATAAGTTGCTTTTCATATCAAACAAGCCAGAGACAATCTTGTAGATAAGCAAAGTAATTTGATTTTTTTGGGGGGGAGGGGTCAATTTATGTTTTGCTATTTAAAGAAAAATGGATCTTTGCCTTTACTGATTCCTGATTCACTTTAATGTGGCTCATGAGCAATAGAGATAAGCCAGAAACCCCAACACATGTTTATTTCTGCTCACTAACCTTTTAAAACAAAACTTGCAATGAATTGGTTCTTACACTTAGCCACAGGTTGCTTCAACCATGTCTTGTTGCATAAATCACAGTGCCTGAATTAATTTTTGATACTGTCATCAACCCCTGATTTATAAACCACAGCAATTAAATTCACACAACAAAACAAAACAAAGAGTATGAACCAAATAAACTAACAACAAGTCATAAATACAAGTTGCTCTAAAACATCGGGCTAAGCCAAAGCTACATTAACCACATTATCTGACCGTTGTCTGGTGGATCTATGACTGAATATATACCACAAATACATAGTTGTCATGCTAGATGAAAAGTACTCTGAAATGCTGTTTACTCCACAGGCATCCCAGAATTTTAGGGCAAGATTTTATTCAGTTATATGCAGGGGTGGGTCCCACTTACCTTTGCCACCGGTTGGCATCGCGACGTTTTGCACGTGCGCGATCGCTCCACTCGCGCACACGCGCACATCCCCTCGTGCAATTCTGCTTCCGCGCATGCTCAGTAGCTATAATCAGCCCGAAACACAGCTGAGGATCTGATCAGCTGTGCTTCAGGCGAAGGAATAAAGGTAAGTATAAACCTGAGGGCGGGCGGGAGGCCCTTTTTCAAGCAGCAGCAGACAAAAAAAACTTCCAAACAGTAAAAAATTCAGGAAAAAATAAAAAAAAAGATGGCAGCGCCCACGGACCGGCACCGACCGAACCGGATCCGTGACGCCATCGTGACATCACCAGCGGGTCGCTACCGGTTCGGGCGATCCGGTCTGATCCAGGAGGAACCCACCCCTGGTTATATGTTTAAGGTAAGTTGATGGATGTTTTAAGTAACTGGATATGCCTAGAAATTGAAGCTAGGATCTCTGCATGCAAAGGACAATAAGTTAATTCTCAAATGGCTCCACATTTTAAATATATCATATCAAGAGTTTTATTGTTAACGACAGATAATAATTTTCAATGGATGAAATAAGGAATAATGTATCTTGGTTTAAATTTAGTGCTTAGTACAATAATTGGCATGATCAATATATCTTAAAGCTTCCCCTCTCAAGTTTGTTATTGATTAATGAATGAATTAAAAAATATTTTCATCCTCCTATCTATATAAAGAAATATATTGATATCCTTTATCTATAATTAAATATAGTTTTAGGCAATGCACAATGGTTCTAAAGAATGAAGTAATAAACGAAGGAGCTCTAGGCTCCTTTGGAATTTTTTTAAAGAACATTCATGAAGCAGCAGTGACAAATTGCATGTTGTTGCCAAGAAAACCATGTGATGTGTCCATTAAGTCATCAGGAATTGAATTTGACTTAAAGGAGACTTTATTTTATAACAATTATAAACAGTCATTTAGCTATTAACATAACATTTTAATAACATACTAAATTACCCATGTCTAGTATGTTAAACATGGGTAGTCTAGTGTGTTGGATCATCATTTCAGAAATATTTTCTTATCTAAACAGAATGACCACAAGTGGGCAAAAGGTCAGCAGGAACAGGAGCAACTTCCAACATCTTGTCAGCTTTCCCATTGAGTTTCCTTCCTTCCTTCCTTCCTTCCTTCCTTCCTTCCTTCCTTCCTTCCTTCCTTCCTTCCTTCCTTCCTTCCTTCCTTCCTTCCTTCCTTCCTTCCTCCCTCCCTCCCTCCCTCCCTCCCTCCCTCCCTTCTTCCTCCTGTCTTCCTTCCTTCCTTCCTCCCTCCCCCTTCCTCCCTTCCTTCATGTTTCCCTCCTTCCCCTTCCCCTCCCTTTCTAGCAGTTAAGTAAGTGGTTCCTGCAAGGAGGAGGAGCCTGTCAGGAGTGTGGTTGGTGCAGAGGGAATAGTACTCTGATGTACTTGTGGGAATCTGTCAGAGAACATTGAAAATGAGGGTCACATGACTGCGGCTGGCCACGGCAGTATAGCAGCAACACCTGTGCTGAAGCAGCCACAACTTTCCCAAATTTTATTCCCTCAGGAGTCATGAAGTATTCTGTAAGTTAGCCCAATTGAGGTAGCTTGGTTGTAAAAAAAAAAAAGCCATTTAAATGCACCATTTCGCCAAGTTACAGGTTACAGACATAAGAATGTAATTGTATATAGATTTAATTGGAACAGAATAAAATGTTTTGTATCATTTTAGTAACTTTTCTGGAGCAATGCAATTCTATAATCTGCGTATATCCACAGGGCTAAAATATTAATGGAGAAATCTTACTTCCTTTGAAATATATAAAGTGTGTCATCAAATATCTTTCTTCAAGCCAGATTTCTAAACATAGTACCGTAATATAATATTTATTGAATTATTACAACAAAGGGTTTAAAGGAGACAAAGAGAAAGACAATTGTACTTTGGCATGATAAGTCTCATATTGACACTTATCATCTCCTCAAAAGTTACAGCACTGCTAGTGTTACAGACAGAATGAATAAATGAACTAACAATATCTTACTCAACATTTACATTTTTAAAGAATTTTTAAGAATTTTAAGAAGGAAACAAAAATCTTTTGGAGGATATATTACTCAGGCAAGGCTAGTTTTTAGTTCATTTTAGTAATGCATGATGTAGAAGCTTCTGACCAATTAGAGAAAGAGTGGGTGTATCTTGAAGACATTCTGAAGTAGGTTAATCTCATCAAAGGATTTTGCTCCATGAACAATTCTTACTTGCATTAGTCATACCGATGATGTCAATGGAACTGCTTGCAGTTTTGGGGAATAACTTGCATGATATAAAGTTTATGCTTTCCCTTTAATCTGTTACATCAGTTCAGCTATGACCTCTGAATCTCTCACCAATCTTCCCCTCTTGGGATCATTTAAATAAATTTATTTGTTTGTTTTTGACAGTGACTCCCGGCAGTGAACAACCATAAAATGAATTAAAACCAATTACAAACACAAGACAAACACACACACACACACTCACACAGGATATCAGCGGAGAAAATGTATAATCCATAGATATTAATATAACCAAAAAATGGGGTCCTTAAAATACTCTATTTTGCAAAACTGTCTATATTCAGGCAGTACATTGTATAGCTGCTACATTCATGGGATATTGGGTCTAAATGTCTGTCCTCCATTCTCACCCCCAAATAACCACATTCCTTTAACAAAAAAATCTGTTAAAAACAGCGGTATAATCTTTCTAGATTTGTAAGGTTCTGGGTTGTCTTTCCAGAAGGGACCTTAAGAACTTTGTTAGAAATGGCACTGAATGGCCCATTCCTAAGTGCCTCGCTCTGTAAGTGGAACAAAAACAACAGTGTTTACTGCATATATGTCAGACAAGTATGGCAGTAGTGGGTTCTAAAACCCTTTACTACCAGTTCGCGTGCGCGCACAATGCTTCTGCGCATGCGCAGAAGTGTTCTGGGCAGGTGGGCGGAACTTCCTGCCGCTGGTGCTACCGATTCTTAGAACCGGGCCAAACCGGGAACAACCCACCGCTGAAGTATGGGTGATATCATTCAGACAATACAAGTCACATAGCTTATAGCTTTGACTGTCTTCAATCATGCCCAGTGACTCTTCCTGCTTGTCCTCTGTTCCTCTTCAGTAGCTGCCACTGTCTTGTTTGCCAATGACTTCCCCTCTTTACCAACAGGAAAAGAAACGTAAGTCAAACCACAGACAGTTCTAGATTTGTTTTCCTGAGAAGTGAAGACAGAAGCAAGAACAGACAGTAGAGAAAGCTTTGGGCAAATCAGGAGTGGTTTGGGAAGGGCACATAGGACAATGGGCATGAGTCAGCAGACTAAGGTAATTTCCCAGCTACTGGTTTACAAAGCATCCCACCACTTCTTGTGTCAGAAAAAACACTGTCATTATAAATTTGGCCAAATCATCAACTCCCTCCTCTCTCTAGAGCGCTTGTTGATGTTTGGTGCTGAATTGTGCTGTCATTGCTGCTGAATGTGCTCAAAGCTCCTCATTCCTCACACCATCCCTTCTGGGATTGTCACCCTTCTTTGTCAACTGCAGTGGCTGGCAAGAAACATTTATTTATTGCTGTTCTTATATGCTGCCTTACTCCCTAGGGACTCAGGGCGGCTTACAACAGAATATAAGAACGATAAAACAGTAGCAGAAAATAATAGTGATTTAGAACATTGATTAGATTAAAAAAAAACCAAACAACACATTCATACCAGGGAGAGACCTAAGATGTTCAGCGGTCATCACCAGCGGTCATCAACATGCACAAAGGTGGGTACTGTAACAACAGAGAAAAAGTCTCTCTCCCCCCCCACCCCATTTGTGAATCAAGAGTGAATCAAAAAATTAAGGGTTTGACCATTAAAAAAGAACAATACAAGACTCAAGCCTTCGCAGACGATATGGTGTTTATAATTGAGGATCCCCATAGTTCAGGCCCAAAACTATTAAAAGATATAGAAGAATTTGGAAAAGTAGCCAGTTTAAAAATTAATAGGGATAAAACAAAAATGATAACAAAAATGTGTATGTGTATGGGTATGAGTGCGTAGGAGGATGGATGGTATTTATGAGAATGGCATGTATGAGAATGGTATGTATGGCCTGCAGGAAAGGAAGGGGGCCAGCGGGTGGGGGGTCTCTGGTGGGGAAGAGAGCCGGACCATCTCGGTCATTATGGGAAGAGGCAGATATGGCGGGAGCAGAGGGGAGGGCCGCTCTCGGGGAATAAGACCTCGCTGTCTTCAAGCGATCCCTTGTTCCGGCCCCTCTGTCTTGGTTCCATCTTGCTCAGCCCGGATACCTGGCAACCAGGGTTTTCAGGGCCCTGGGCTCAGGATGTTACTGCTTAACGCCAGGTCAATTATCAACAAAGCCCCCCTGATACGTGATTTAATCACAGAGGAGGGGGCAGACCTGGTATGTGTTACCGAGACCTGGCTAGGGCAAGAGGGGGGAGTAGCCCTCTCTGAGATATGCCCAGCCGGTTTCTCGGTGCAGTACCATTCTCGACCCCAGGGAAGGGGGGGAGGAGTGGCAATTATAACGCGTGGAAATCTGCATCCTCGTGGGATCCCTGCCCCGGAGATTGTTGGGTGTGAGACGCTCCTTCTAAAGTTGGACTTAGGGGTTCAGGTGGGCCTTTTCTTAACGTACCTGCCTCCCAGCTGCGTAAGTAAGGCCCTGCCTGAGCTGCTCGAGGCAGTAGCCGGCTTGGCGGTTGAGTTCCCCAGGCTTATGGTGCTGGGGGACTTCAACTTGCCATCTGCTGGTGAAACCTCTGGGATAGCTCAGGAGTTCATGGATTCCATGACAACCATGGACCTAACCCAAGTAATCCAGGGTCCGACTCATGAGGGTGGTCACACGCTTGACCTAGTATATCTCTCGGGGCAGTGGAGAGATGATCTGAAGATAAGGGACATAGTCATCACCCCTCTGTCATGGTCAGATCATTTCCTACTAAGGCTGGATTTCACGACCCCACTCCTCCCCCGCAGGGAGGCGGGACCGACTAGGTGGTTCCGCCCCAGGCGCCTAATGGAGCCGGAAGGATTCCAGAGGGAACTTGGGGAAATACCTGAAACCCTGGTACACAATTCGGCTGACTCCCTGGTGGCTGCTTGGAACACCGCAGCATCAGGGGCTCTAGACCGAATTGCGCCTAAGCGACCTCTCCGTGGCAGTGGATCCCGGAAAGCTCCCTGGTTTACCGAGGAGCTCCGGGAGATGAAACGCCAGAAGAGACGTCTGGAGCACCGCTGGAGGACCAAGAAGGCCGAGTCTGACCGAACACTATTAAGAATTTACATCAGATCTTATTTAGTGGCGATAGGGGCGGCAAGACGATCCTATCTTTCCGCTCTTATTGCGTCCGCAGATTCTCGTCCAGCCGCCTTGTTTAGGGTGACTCGCTCCCTCCTTGGAAAAGGGGGGAGCGAGGAACACTTGCAAGGCAGAGCTGAGGAATTTGCTGAGTTTCTGTCGGATAAAGTCGCTCAGATTCGGTTGGACTTGGACTCTGGCAGGGCAGAGTCCATAGAGTTGACAGGGGCCAGTCTTAATCCATCTTTGTGGGAGGAGTTTGGGCCTGTTTCTCCCGAGGATGTGGACAGGGCTATGGGAGCGATGGGGACCTCCACCTGTTTATTGGACCCGTGCCCCTCCTGGCTGGTCTCGGCCAGCAGGGCGGTGGCATGCAGCTGGATCCGGGCGGTGATCACCGCTTCTTTGAGGGAGGGATCCGTACCGCAGTCGTTAAAAACTGCGGTGGTGCGACCCCTCCTGAAGAGGCCTTCCCTGGATCCAGCTGATTTGAAGAACTATCGTCCAGTCTCCAACTTACCTTTTTTAGGGAAAGTTGTGGAGAAGGTGGTGGTGACTCAGCTTCTGCAGCTCCTGGATGAAACAGACCATCTAGATCCTTATCAGTCGGGTTTCAGGCGCGGCTACAGTACCGAAACTGCCTTGGTCGCCCTGATGGATGATCTCTGGCGGGCCCGGGATGGGGGGAACTCCTCCATCCTGGTGCTACTTGACCTCTCAGCGGCTTTCGATACCATCGACCATGGTATCCTTCTGCATCGGCTTGGCGAGTTGGGAGTGGGAGGCACCGTTTTACGGTGGTTCTCCTCTTATCTCGCCGATCGGATGCAGTCGGTGTTGGCAGGTGGGCAGAGATCGTCCCCTAGGCCCCTATTATGTGGGGTGCCCCAGGGGTCGGTTCTCTCGCCCATCCTGTTTAACATCTACATGAAACCGTTGGGTGAGATCATCCGCAGACATGGGGTGTGTTTCCACCAGTACGCTGACGACACCCAGCTGTACATCACCACCCCGTCTGACTTCAGGGAGGCAGTGGACGTAATGTGCCGATGCCTGGACGACGTTAAGATCTGGATGGGGAGGAACAGGCTCAGACTAAACCCCGATAAGACTGAGTGGCTGTGGATACTGCCTCCTAAGGTTCATGACAATTACCCCTCCTTGGTCTTTGAGGGTGCGAAACTGACCCCCTCAGACCAGGTCCGCAACTTGGGGGTCCTCCTAGATCCACAGCTAAAATTGGACCACCATCTTTCTGCTGTGGCTAGGGGGGCCTTTGCACAGGTTCGCCTGGTGCACCAGTTGCGGCCATATTTGGAGAAGGAGGCGCTGCTCACGGTCACTCATGCCCTTGTCACCTCGCGGTTGGACTACTGCAATGCGCTCTACATGGGGCTACCCTTGAAGAGTATCCGGAGACTTCAGTTGGTGCAAAATGCGGCTGCGCGTGCTGTGGTGGGTGTGCCAAGGTACACCCACGTGACACCGATACTCCGCCAGCTGCATTGGCTGCCCATCGGTCTCCGGGTCCAATTCAAGGTATTGATCACCATCTTTAAAGCCCTTCATGGCTTAGGACCAGGATATCTTCGGGACCGCATTCTGCCTCATACTTCCCTCCGACCGGTTAGGGCCCACAGAGTTGGCCTCCTCCAGGTCCCGTCGGCCAAACAATGTCGGCTGGCGGGCCCCAGGGGGAGAGCCTTCTCTGTGGCTGGCCCCGTGCTCTGGAACCAACTACCCCCAGAGACCCGGACTATCCCCACTCTGCTGGCTTTCCGTAAAGCCATTAAGACATGGCTTTTCCTGCAGGTGGGGGGGACAACTTAATTCCACCTGAGCCTACCCCCAAGTATGTATGTGTTGAATGGATGTGGCTGTTGTAAATAATTGTTTTATATTTTTGTACTTGTTTTTAAATTTTATGCAATTTCTTTGTTTATTCTTGTATTTCTCCTTGTTGTAAGCCGCCCCGAGTCCCTCGGGAGTTGGGCGGCATATAAGAATAACAAAATAAATAAATAAATAAATAACAAAAAACCTTTCTATAAAACAGAAAGAAGACTTAGAGAATATAATGGGACTAAAGATAGCCAAAAAAATTTAATATTTGGGGATCTGGTTGACAGCCAAATGTTCTTCAATAAAGGAGGATAATTACACAAAATTACTACAAAAAATAAAAAAAAGATTTGATAAATTGGTCCAAACTACAAATATCACTTATTGGTAGAATATCAGCTGTCAAAATGAATATTCTACCCAAAATCCTTTACCTCTTTCAAGTAGCCCCAATAAAAATCCCAAATACTTTCTATACGGAATTAGACAAATCAATTCGGAACTTTATTTGGAACGGCAAGAAACCAAGAATAAAATACAAACTATTACAAGACAAAAGGAAACAGGGAGGATTTGGACTCCCTGACTGGAAAATTTACCACCAAGCGGCAGCTGCAACTTGGATTAAAGATTGGATAAATTTGACGAATAAAAGAATATTAACTATTGAGGGCCACGACTTACAACTGGGGTGGCATAATTATCTGTGGAATGAAGGCAATAAAAAACATACTTATTTCCAGAAACACCATATTCGAGGGTCATTAATAAGTGATTGGAGAGAAATTAGGAAATATTATTCCCAAACCCCAAAATGGATATCCCCGATGGAGGCCACAGCGTACCCTAACCTATTTAATCTGGACAAAAAGAATACGTACAATCAATTATTAGACAACCAAAACAACTTAAAAACTAGAGAAGATTTGGCTTTGATTGGTATAAATTTAGAATGGTGGACCTACTTGCAAATTCAAACTAAATATAAAAAAGATTCAACACAATTTGGCTTTCAAAACAAATATCAGGATTTGGATAAAATTTTACTGGGACCAGAGGAAAAAAATATCACAAAATTATACAATTGTTTATTGGAATCGAAAATGGAGGAAGAAAAAGTTAAAGAGGTGATGATAAAATGGGCACAAAATTTCGGATATTCAATTGACTTGGACAGATGGGAGAAAATTTGGGATTGGAATTTCAAACTAACGAAATGTTTTATCGGTGGCATCTATCTCTGACAAGATTGGCAAAAATTTCCTCCAAATCATCAGCAAAGTGCTGGAAATGTAAAAAAGCACTGGGCACGTACTACCATATGTGGTGGACGTGCCCAGAGGCCAGGATCTATTGGAAAAGAATTCAGAAATGGTTGACAGAAATGATAGCACAGAAAATAGAATTAAAACCAGAAACATTCCTCCTAGGCATTATAGATGATAAAATAAATAAAAATAACCAATACTTGATGATACATATTCTAACAGCGGCAAGGATTACTTATGCTCAAATGTGGAGAAAAGAAGTAGTTCCAACCAACTTAATGGTCATAAATAAAATATTTGAATGTGCCGAAATGAGCAGACTAACCATGCGAATAAAGGATAAAGAAGAAACAGATTTTTATAAAATTTGGGAAACCTTTGCAACTGGTTGAATCGTAAAAATACAACAAAATGGCAGGTTTTGTATATATATATATGTAGATGCTGCTGTCGTTCGCGGACCCAGAGCCTTCCCCGGGCGCTTTCCCCGCCTGCATGGATGCTGCCAATTGCGTTCTTTTGCCCTCTGCGCATGGGGGATGGGATGGGAAGGAGGAGGAAGAAAAGTAGGGTGAGAGAAGCTCTGGGTTTTATATAGAGCTTACTGTAGCACATATATTTAAAAAGACAACAAAGCATTCTTGCTCCTCTGATTCCAGGAAAAGGCTGACATTATGAGAAGCAACGTGAATCAATGACTAAATTGGGAGAAGTTTGGAAGGGGTCACATTAAAGTTTTTGTGTTTTTTTAGTCACTAAGTCATATCTGATTCTTTGCAACCCCATGGACCATAGCATGCCATGCTCCCCTGTCCTCCACTTTCTCCTGGAGTTTGCCTAAATTCAGGGTCATTACATCAATGGCATGATCTAACCATCTCATCCTCTGTCATGCTCTTCTCCTTTTGCCTTTGGTCTTTCCCAACATTAGGGTCACATTCAGGGGAAGGTTCCTATTTTTTTTACTACCACTCTGTGGGCGAGGCTTATTTTGTGGGTGTGGCTTGCCAGCCATGTGACCGGGTGGGCGTGGGAGAATGCCTAGGATCATCAACGTGCGTTCGTGGCTTCTCGGACTGCTGAAGGGAGGGGAATGGAGATAGCTCCTGCCACCCATTCTTTCAGCATCTCACGCGCTCCCTCAGCCACCTCCCCTGCTTGGACTCACTGTGGGGTAGGAAGGCAGCGCATGCGCAGTGCCGGAAGCTCGGCTTCTGGGCATGCGCAGAAGAAAATTAAAAAAAAAATTTTTAATGGTGGCGCCAGGCACCGGCAACCGACCGCACCGGTACTGTGACATCACCAGCGGGCCGCTACCGGTGCTATAGAGTGGACCGCACCAGTAGGAATCCACCACTGGTCACATTAAAGGTTAGATCTTCCTGTATCTGTGATGAAAATATTCAGATATCTACTAAATTGGGAGCAAAGAGCTGCTAACTTTTTCCTGTTATCTAGTGCTCATTTGGATTTTTGTAGCCTAGTTTTAGTAGCCCTGCAAAGGGGCCCTTAGGAGCTGGCAAAATGTCAGCAAAGTCACCCATATATAAATTATGAAATGCATGTATTGTTCTGTGGAGAAAATGTGTTATATATTTATCTAAATCAAGACTATAAACAATGTGTGATTTACGCTATTCTTTTGTAAGCACTGCTGAATAGCATTTGCTGATTGTTGCAGATGGTTCATTTTGTGCTTTTCTGTTTGCTTACCAAGGCTCTTACCGCACATGTTGCTACTTGAAATATATTTCTCAGAAAGAGCCACAGTTTGCTTGGTTCCCTTGCAATAATCTCAGGGATTCTGATGCCCTGGGTCATGTCCTATACCAGTGATGGCGAACCTTTTCAGCACCAAATGTCCAAACCAGAATGCACGCGTGCCTGCGCATGTGCGCCTGAGCCCCAGAAACTCAAAGACCAGCTTGCTGATGTGCATGCACACACCAGCCAGCTGGTCTTATACTATTAGCAAGAGTTTCAGTCCATGTTCTTACTTGCATGCCTTGAACTTCTATCTTGTTGAAATTGTGCTGGGCCCTGGATGTCTTGATGTGCAGTTATTGAGAACATTCAGACACAAATTCATCCTGATACGAGTTTCTGTCCCTTTCAATCCTGAACATTTGTCCCATGCTCCTTGCACTCTGCTTTCTTAGGTTCGTCATGTTTTTCTGGAATCTAGAACTAGTAAAAAAACCTGTCTTTAGAAAATCCACAAGCAAGGCATAAAGACAATAAATCCATCTCTTGCTCATCCCATCTTGTCTTTTAACCTTGATGTCTAGCAGTATGAACATCCAGTCCAGGGGTGGGTTCTAACTTACCTCGCTACCGGTTCGTTTCCTCCCGCGCTGCAGGGGTGCATCTCATGGGCGTGCGCGCGCATGCGCATTGCTGAAAAATCCGAAAAAATAATTTTTAAAAAAGCCAAAAACAAGATGGCAACTGCATGCACAGTGCTGGAAACTCGGCTTCTGCGCATGCTCAGAATAAATAAATAAATAAATAAATAGTAAATAAATAAATAAATAAATAAATAAATAAATAAATAAATAAATAAATAAATAAATAAATAAATAAATAAATAAATAAATAAATAAATAAATAAAAATAAAATATGGCGGCGCCCAAGGACCGGCACTGAACGAACCGGATCTATGACATCGTCGTGATGTCACCAGTGGGTCGCTACCTGTTCAGGCGAACCGGTCTGAACCGGGAGGAACCCACCCCTGATCCAGTCAACCTTGCTGCCTCTGAGCTTCTAAAATCTACTATTCTCCTTCTGTCTGTCTGCTTATTGTTAAAATACTTTTCCTTATTTGAGGCTGGTTTACCTAATCAAAAATTGCTACTTTTTCAAACCATGGAGGGAGCAGGATTGGTCCAGTTATAGAAGCAAACTAGGGTCCCTTAGAAGTCTGGCTCAGCCCTATACATGTCTTAGGAACTTTCCCACTGCTTTGAATTGAAATACTATCTACTTGAGTCATTATAGAGAAGATTATATGGTCTACATCAGTGATGGCAAACTTTTTTGGCGCTGAGTGCCGAAAGGGTTGCGCAGAAACGTCATACGCACTTGCACTTGTCGGAGCTGTGCTCCGGAAAAGCCAAACTTCCGGGTTCTAGCGTGCATGCACACCTGATGATCCGCTGGCCAGCGCGCATGCACAGGCTGGTTTTTTGCACTGCCATGCATGTGAAGGACAGCTGATTGTCATGCACGCATGTGCACCAGAAACCCAGAAGACAAACAGGCAAGGCTGCACGTACCAGCCAATATGGCTTTGCATGCCACTTTGGGCACGCATGCCATAGGTTCGCCATCATGGGTCTACATTGTCAATCAATCTTGCCTCTCTTGCCACAATCTAGTTTGTTATTGTAATTGTTATTGTAATCTCTTAACTAGTTTCTGAATGTGGAGTGGTGCTTTATAACCAGTGGGTTTGAGGTTTGATAGCATATTCAGGAGTACAGAAGATAGAATTCATCCCTTTAATGAATGTAAGGCAGAAATATACCTGTAGTTACAGATAAAAATGCAAAATGAAAGTAGGGAACACTCTATCGCAGTTTTATTGAGCTGCTCAAGATGATAAAACTAGGGTGAAGTGTGACAGTTTTCTAATTTGTGTAAAGCAACAAATATCTCCACTTAGCAGTGGCAAAGCAAATCCTTACATGCACTTAATCATAACACAAACATGCCTTGAAAATACCAATTTTCCTCCTTGGTTCTACAACTCTGCCCTTATTTTGTCCCCAGTCCATGAAGCTAAGTAGTATTTAATCGTTATAACTTGCACTGGTATCAAAGTACCGTAGTATATTCCTATTATTCTAAAAATAAACGAATAAAATAAATTATGAGTTGCTACCAATTTATTTGGAAGTAGAGTCAAATGACTATAGTGATGGGTTTCTCATTAGAAACTTGCATTGGAAGTGTTGGGAAATTTGGGCATATCCCCTCCACTCCGGTTAATATCTCATTTCCATGCAGTAGTTTCTCTCCCAGTGTTTGCCTTTTCTGTTAGCCCTTTCTTTCCTGTGTTCCTATCATACCTGCCATCTCCTGTTCTCTCTTTTTTCACAGCAGTTTTTCTCCAACAAAACAGAGAACAGATGTCCACAGTGCAAATGGAGAAGAGAAAGCATTCTGAAATGTATTTCCATGGAAGCTGTCCCAGGCCTACTTTTTCCTCTTGCAATGCTTTTTTTTTTAAAGGAGAACATTTTGGTGCTTATTTATCCGTTTCTCTGTGATGTCAGTTTTAATCACTTTGCCTTCCTCCTACCCTCAGTAAGAGAGTGGTTGCCCAGTAGCTTGTTAGTTTCAATTCCCTGGTTCTATAGGATCTAGTTAGTTGCACAATGGAGGTAGTGTCCGCCTTCCTCCTCTCTGGGCCTTCTTTCAGTCTTCCCTTTGTTTTCTTATTGCAAAATTCTTTAAAATGAAAGGTGGCCGAATGGGACATGAGAGGACCCACCCATTTAGAGAAACCGAATGCAATCCTGACTTCAAACTATCCCCATTCCTACTGCAGTGTCCTGCTTGTTGGGAGTTCCCTACCTCCAAGGTCCCTTCCAACTCTGTTATTCTGTTGGTAATGTGGCATATCCACAGATCAGAACTACACCATTGGGTAGACATTTGGAACAGGCATAGTAAAGATAGTATAGGAATTGGCATAAGAGACAGCAAATGTTCATTATGTGAAAACCTAGCTCTTTAGAAAATACTTTAATGCTGGGAAAGGGGGAAGGAAAAAAGAAGAGGATGACTAACAGCAAGGAGGATGGACTCAGTTACAGTGGCCATGAGACACTGTTAGAAGACCTGAAAGACCAGGATAGGGACAACTTGTCATGGATAAAATCTATCTATCTATGTGGTCACTAGTCAAAAATGACTTGATGGCACTAAAATGTTTAAGAACATGTCTATGAAATGTTGGAAATGCCAACAAATACCTGGTTCCTACTATCACATGTGGTAGACTTGTGCAGAGGCAAAATCTTATTGGACTCGAGTTAAGAACTGGCTAGAAAAAATGGTGAAACAAAATATAGAGCTGAGACCTGAGACTTTTCTGCTGGGGATTATACCGAATAAACTCAGTAAAGAATATACCTATTTGATTATACATGTGTTGACAGCAGCTAGAATTACTTTCGCACAAAAATGGAAAGGAACTATGGTTCCATCTGAAGAGGAATTAATTAAGAAAATTATGGCTGTGCTGAGATGAACAGAGTAACAATGAAAATTAAAGACAAAGAGGATTCAGAATATTATAATGTTTGGATGAAATTTTATAGTTGGTTAGAGAATGAATATAATTGAAAGTTAAGATAGAACAATTATTTGTGTATAAAAGAGGAGAAAATGAACATAGATAAATAACCCAGATGACAAAGTGTATATGGATAAGGACGTAGCAATATAGTAATATAAAAATATACCTAGAAGTAAGTAATTTGAAATAGATTTTTAACACAGGATAGATTCGAAACAACAATTTAAAATGTAAATTGAGGAGATGTATTGACTGTCTATCTGTTAAAATAGATTAAAAAATAAATACACTCAAGAAAGGAGAAGGAGGAGGAAGAGGAAGTAGTGGAGAGGAGAAAAGAAGGAAGAACGTAGGTAGTGGAGGAGAAGGAAGGTAAGAGTGAGAGTAGATAGATGGAAGAAGGGGTAGTAGGAGAGGGAAGAGAAGGAGGAAGAAAGTAGAGGGAGGGGAGAAGGGTAGAGGGAAGGGAGTGATTGGATTTGATATGTAGGATAGATAGGCAATCTAGTAATGTTATTGGATGTAAAAAAAATTAGGTTAAATTTTTGATAATATATTATGGTATATGTATTGATGTCTATGTGAAGAATATTAAAAAAAATAAAAATTCTTTGAAAAAAAATGACTTGATGGCACATGAATCATCAATTGCTTTGAGTCAACTTGATGATATGTAGAGAGCACAATGCACAAAGGTCCTTTTTCAGCACTAGGATTCTTTGGCTTAAGCACCCACCTCTTCCCTACATGTCTCCTTTGACAAATGGAGCATTGCCACATGAATGGCACAATAGAAATGGCTGGTCATAAAGAGTGGGAGACAAAATACTTCCAGTCTACATCAAAATACACTTTGAAAAGCACATTCTCTCTCTCTCTCTCTCAAAAAAAGGCATGCACTTTGAAACACATTTTATTTGAAAGCATCCTTTTAAAAATGTTGTAGGGGGAAAAAAATGATCCAAGAACTGCTTTGCAGAATTATGAGATGTAATGACACCCAAAAGACATTCACGTTTAAACCCTCATGTTAATCTGGCATATCACACCACATTGCAACAAAAACTATCACTCATAAGTAAAAAAAAAATCTGCTTTCTGATGAGAGAATCCGTGCAGCTACAGTATTTGGCTGCAGACTTTTGGAAGGCTCGGAAATGAGATGAGTGCTTTCAGTTGAAGCTCATGAGGGGAAGAAGAAGAGAATAAGGCCTCCTTTTGTGGCCTTTCCAAACCTACACACGAGAGAATAATTATACAGCCAACAAAATGCAGGCCAGTCTTTTGTTTCTTGGCTGGAAAACCTGTTGTGGCACACAGACCTGTATGTCTATTGTTGTGTATTTCTGTGCTCAGTTATAGAAGACTTGGCTCAAATATCAGCTATTCTGGTCATGAAAAAGAATATATATAGCCTCATGATACTAAATTTATCCCATGTTACCCTGTTTCCCCCAAAATAAGACATCCCCTGATAATAAGCCCAATCGGGCTTTTGAGTGCATGGCAATAAGGCCAAGAGCTTATTTCAGGGTTCAAAAAAATATAAGACAGGGTCTTATTTTTGGGGAAACACAGTATGTTGTTAAATTTAGTTGCAGAATCTAAATTTAAGCTCAGCACTTAAAGAGGAGCCATTTCCCCCCTTAACTGAAGGAAAACTCTGACTAGGTTTCTTTGTCATATTAAACTTTAAACCATGGATTGTTTACTTATGGACCACATTTCCACAGTATATTAAGTCATGTAAAAAAAAAAGAAATACTGGGTTTACATAATACGTTGAGCCAAAACAACAAACCAGATTATATGCATAACTCATGGTATTTGAATATACCTTATATACATCTTCCATTACATTTGAAATACAGTTAAATATAGACTAAGTGATGACAATCACATCAGGCAGGAGGAGGAAGCCTGGTGTCTTCAAGAGGTTTTGAACTACAGTTCTCATAACCTCTGATAACCAGCCCTGTCAATTTGATATTTATGGATGTGTGGTTTAAAATATCTGGAAGTTGCTTATCCTTGATGTAAAAACCAGGGGTGGTTTCCTGCCGGTACGCTCTTACCTGTTGGTCGCCGCAGAACCGAAGAAGCCGGTGGCGTTCGCGGCGTGGGGCTTCCCCCGCCCGCCTGGATGCCGCCATTTGCATTCTTTTGCCCTCTGCGCAAGCAGAACACTTTGCGCATGCGCAGAGGGCAAAAAAACGCAAATGGCGGCATCTAGGTGGACAAGGGAAAGCGGGTGGGGGAAGCCCCGCGCCGCAAATGCCACCGGCTTCTTTGGTTCTGCGGCGACCAACAGGTAAGAGCGTACCGGCAGGAACCCATCCCTGGTAAAAACTGAAAAAGACGTGGCTGCTGTTGAAAACAAGAGTCTATGTCGCCTCCCTTTTCTTAGCAACAAACAGAATAGAATAGAATAGAATAGAATTCTTTATTGGCCAAGTGTGATTGGACACACAAGGAATTTGTCTTTGGTGCATATGCTCTCAGTGTACATAAAAGAAAAGATACATTTGTCAAGAATGGTTGTCATAGGGTTCAAGTAAGCAATCAGGAAACAATCAATATGAAAATAATCGTAAGGATACAAGCAACAAGTTACAGTCATACAGTCATAAGTGGGAGGAGATGGGTGATAGGAACGATGAGAAAAACTAATAGTAATAGTAATGCAGCCTAGTGAATAGTTTGACAGTGGTGAGGGAATTATTTGTTTAGCAGAGTGATGGCGTTCGGGAAAAAACTGTTCTTGTGTCTAGTTGTCTTGGTGTGCAGTGCTCTATAGCGACGTTTTGAGGGTAGGAGATGAAACAATTTGTGTCCAGGATGCGAGGGGTCAGTAAATATTTTCACGGCCCTCTTTTTGACTCGTGCAGTATACAGGTCCTCAATGGAAGGCAGGTTGGCAGTAATTGTTTTTTCTGCAGTTCTGATTATCCTCTGAAGTCTGTGTCTGTCTTGTTGGGTTGCAGAACCAAACCAGACAGTTATAGAGGTGCAGATGACAGACTCAATAATTCCTCTGTAGAACTGTATCAGCAGCTCCTTGGGCAGTTTGAGCTTCCTGAGTTGGCGCAGAAAGAACATTCGTTGTTGTGCTTTTTTGATGATGTTTTTGATGTTAGATGACCATTTTAGGTCTTGAGATATGATGGAACCTAGAAATTTGAAGGTCTCTGCTGTTGATACTGTGTTGTCTAGTATTGTAAGAGGTGGTAGGATGGGAGGGTTTCTCCTAAAGTCTACCACCATTTCTACGGTTTTGAATGTGTTCAGTTCCAGATTGTTCCAGTCGCACCATGAGGCTAGTTGTTCAACCTCCCGTCTGTATGCGGTTTCATCGTTGTCTCGAATGAGGCCAATCACTGTTGTATCATCTGCAAACTTCAGTAGTTTAACAGATGAATCGTTTGAGATGCAGTCATTGGTATATAGAGAGAAGAGAAGTGGTGAGAGTACACAGCCTTGGGGGGCCCCTGTGCTAATTGTACAGGTATCTGATGTGATTTTGCCTAGCTTCACCTGCTGCTTCCTTTCTGTTAGGAAGCTTGTGATCCACTTACAAGTGTGTTCAGGTACCGCTAGCTGATTTAGTTTAGTTAGAAGAATGTCCGGTATGATGGTGTTGAATGCTGAACTAAAGTCTACAAAGAGGACCCTTGCGTAGGTATTTGGAGATTCAAGATGTTGTAGGATGTAGTGCAGAGCCATATTAACAGCATCATCTGTTGATCTATTTGCTCTGTATGCAAATTGCAGGAGGTCTAACAGTGGATCCGTGATGGTTTTCAAGTGGGACATCACTAGCCTTTCAAAGGTTTTCATTTCAAACAGTGAAGCACACAATGATTTGAAGGATAATCAGACCAGGTCAGTACCCATCACCTGTCCCTATTTGTTCTCTGATTGCTCTTACTGGCTTCCCCTGAAAAGCCTCCAGATCTCTGATGATGTTCCCTAGTTTGATATTGAAACATCTGCAAGAAAACAATCAAGCTCAGAGAGCACCAAGGACTCACATTCCAGATCTCTGCATATTGTTAGGTTAATAACCTTCAGGCAGAGATTCTAATGTGGTTTGCATTGCATCTCCTTCTGCTTTTTTTTATCTGGAGTCTTTTCTGGTAAGTCACCGTCCATATTTTAGAAATTGCATTGAAAATGTTTTAAGTATATTTTGCAAAGAGATGCCATTCCTTTGTTTTTAACAGCATTCCCTGGATCTATAGAGACTGAATCTGAAATATGCAAGAAATACTGGAGAACACAGGCATGTGTTACATATATTACATATGAAAATTAGGCCCTTGCTGTTGCTGATGTGGTTCCTATTAATTTATTAGTATGTGTTGGTATCTGTTTATACTGTTGGTGTATATTGGGATGTAGGTTCGTTTATTCTCCAGAAATTCTTTAAGACACCAATGTATAATCTATGCTGCTTAACAGACTGTACCCCATTTTCCATATGCTGGTCTATGACTGTAATAAAAATTTGATTTAAAGGTAGAATGTCAGTCTTGTAGGTTATTGAACTCATGGCATGGTTGTTTCAGACTATGCCTTCAGCAACAGTACCAATAGTTCCAAAGACATGAATAAATAGTATTTACAGATCCTAGCATTAGTATTAGTTTACATGAGAAAGATTAATCATGTATGCATATCAGATATAGAAACCATGAAAGATGTTACTGAAAAGTAAGAAATACGTTCAGAATGAAGCAAGATGATAGGTATCCCATTCTTGGAGGTATCCCATTCTTGATTTAGCTGAGTTTTGGGATTCAGAAATTTTCTGAGACATGAAAGCGATGATTTGCTAAGTCAAGATATTGTTTGTTCCATTTTGACTTAGTGTGTTGCGTGAAGTCACACAATTATGGCTTATTGAATAACTATAGTTTAGATTTGACTTAGTACAATACATGAAGCTAGTCCTTTCTTGTTAGGTTGCAATCAATTGTCTCTCCACATACCGGAATATGTCAGTAAGAGTAAGATTTCTATTGAGCGATCTCCCTTAGCAGATTGGAACCCAATATCTCCCAACCCCTTAGAAATGCATTGAAACAGTCTATGCTTCATGACATGCAAGTTTTTCTTTTAGTCAAAATATGATTGAAAATATGATTGAAAATATGATTGAAAGAATGGCATTAGGTGGGAAGATGGGAGGTCCATCCTCCTGTGGAATTCATGAGCTAGATTCCAGCAAAATTCAGAAATCAACCCATACATTTTGGTATGTGTTAGCCTAAGCAGAATGCCTGACAATATATTTTCTTTTGTATTTCAACAAAGAGAGAGAGAAAGAGAGAGAGGGAGGGAGGGAGGGAGGGAGGGAGGAGAGAGAGAGAGAGAGAGAGAGAGAGAGAGAGAGAGAGAGAGAGAGAGAGAGAGAGAGAGAGAGAGAGAGAGAGAGAGAGAGAGAGAGAGAGAGAGAGAGAGAGAGAATGTGATGACTGATGGGCTGAAAAAAAGAAGCATGTGATCATCACATTTGTTACTTGCTAGATCATAATCCTATAAATTCCAAATCAGGCATTTGCTCTGTTATTGCTTAGCACTTCAATTATCTTCCATCTATTCACTGGATTTAGCCATTGTACATTGTTCAAAAGAGCTCTTCTGTTAAAATACCAGAGTACGTTCAGCTGCTTTGCCCATTTTTTCCTTCATATATCTGTTCTTCTACCCCTATGTGGTCCAGTGAATTTTTTAAAGAAGAATTTTTAGATGAGTTGCTGTTGACCAGGGGCAATTTTTGTACTAATAATCTGAGATTTAAGTCAGCTGCATAAACGACAGTGCAAAAAAAAAAAACTGCTATAGAAGATTCAGTCATAATGGCTAGCAAAATCTTGTTCAATGTTTGAGTGTCAATGTTGAACTGAACCTAGCAGAAGCCATTTTCCCCCCTGTTCATCATTGCCACACACCGTGGGAGGGGGGAGAAAGAAGGAATGCCCTACTAGACACAATATAGAACTTTCCCGTGAGAACCAAGGTCATCTCCCAGGTAATGGAGGAAGGAGGAGCTCCTGAGAAGCCCGCCAGTTAACCTAATTGGCCAACGTGACAAGTGACACTTGGGGGAAGGGATTGTTGCTTATTTGAACTATGTTGAGACCACAGGAAAGATTCAGAGTTTGTTTTACACTAAGCGTGCCGATATGATGTGCCCAATAAAGGGATTCTTTGAGGAAAGCGAAAGCCTCGGAGTTCTGATTTGCTTGGGTTCATTAGTTGGAACCTTGACATTGAGATTACAAGGATGTATTTTTTTAAACCTGTCCTTAATGGTGAGTTTTTCTACTAGGATAAGGAGACAACTCCAAGGGCATGTCAACACCACCAGTATCCATTTTCTAATCCCTCACAGTTTTAAGACGGTTTGTGGTTATCCACATGTCTACTGACCTTGAAATACCTGAAAACAGACAAAATACCATGAGATGTTAAGTACAAGTGGTCCTTGACTTACAACGGTTCGTTTAGTGACCGTTCAAAGTTACAAGGGCACTGAAAAAAAGTGACTTACGGTCATTTTTCATGCTTATGATCGTTGCAGCATCTCCATGGTCACGTGATCAAAAAACCAGATGCTTGGAA
Source organism: Diadophis punctatus similis (assembly GCA_023053685.1). Taxonomy (NCBI): domain Eukaryota; kingdom Metazoa; phylum Chordata; class Lepidosauria; order Squamata; family Dipsadidae; genus Diadophis; species Diadophis punctatus. The sequence goes on along the minus strand of JALIGW010000003.1, from coordinate 89,904,240 downwards.
ACTGACTCATATTGTCATCTCAGTGCCATGCGATCGCCTTTTGCAACCTCCTGGATAAGCAACGGCAAGGGGAAGCCAGATTCACCTAACATCTGTGTCACTAACTTAACAGCAGCAACTGTGGCAAGAAAGGTCATAACTTGGGGCAAAAGTCACTTTACAACTGTCTTGCTTAGCAACAGAAATTTGGGGCTCAATTGTGGTTCTAAGTTGAGGACTGCCAATAGTCTTTCCCAAGCAGAAAGTGCAAATGAAAACATTTAATCAAAACCTGTCCCAAGTTATCAGTTGCTGTAAAGTACCCCGCCCCCCCAATCCCTCACTCTTACTTTGTACATCAATATTTGTTTATTTATTCAGTTACGTGTACTCCCTTCCCATTAATAATTTTGGTACATTTAATGTGAATTTATCTGACCTACTGTATTTTTTGGAGTATAAGATGCACCTTTCCCCCCCCCCCCTAAAAGAGGGTGGAAATGTTGGTGCGTCTCACACACTGAATACAGCCATTTTTGGCCTTCCGAAGCCCTGCCCCCACGCCCCATTTTTAATAAACATGGGCCCATCTTTTGCAAAAATGGGGTGCGCAGAGGGTTTGGGAGGCCTGCAGAGTGCTCCTGGGGGTTGGGGGGAAGGCAAAAACACCCCCATTTTTGCAAAAAAGTGGGCAAAAATGGGCCAATTTTTTGCAAAAACAGGGGCATTTTTGCCTTCCCCCAGCCCCTAGGAACACTCTACAGGCCTCCCAAACCCTCTGCGCACCCCATTTTTTGCAAAAAATAATGGGTGAAAAATGGGTAATTTTTTGTAAAAACGGGGGTGTTTTTGTCTTCCCCCAGCCCCTAGGAGCACTCTGCAGGCTCCCCAAACTGCGTGCCCCGTTTTTCACAAAAACGGGTGAAAAATCGGTCCGTTTTTGCGAAAAATAAAACGGTGCGCAGAGGGTTTGGGAGGCCTGCAGAGTGCTTCTGGGGGCTGGGGGAAGGCAAATACGCCCCCGTTTTTGCAAAAAAGGGCCCATTTTTTGCCCACTTTTTTGAAAAAACGGGGGTGTTTTTGCCTTCCCCCAGCCCCCAGGAGCACTCTGCAGGCCTCCCAAACCCTCTGCACACCCCATTTTTGAAAAAAAAACGGGCCCATGTTTATAAAAAATGGGGTGTGGGGGCGGGGCTTCAGGAGGCCAAAAATGGCTGTATTCGGTGTATGAGATGCATTTCCACCCTCTTTTGGGGGGGGAAGGTGCATCTTACGCAAATATGCCCCCGTTTTTGCGGAAAATGGGCCCATTTTTACAAAAAAGGGGTGCGCAGAGGGTTTGGGAGGCTTGCAGAGTGCTCCTGGGGACTGGGGAGGGCAAAACCTTTTTTTTCTTACTTACCTCTTTGAAATCTTGGTGTGTGTTATACACCAGTGCATCTTATAGTCCTAAAAATGCGGTATTTTTTAAAAAACCATCTTGAGGGTTACTATGAGGGAAAGCTTCTTGTCTGCAAGGCCATCGTCACACCTGTATGTGAAAGTACTTTTAAATAGTGAGGGTGAATTTTAAATATTTAGGCAATTTTACATACAGGTATCTCCCCCTCCCTCCCCTCCCCCAAAGTATAATCATGGTTTCACGTTGCTGCAGGGGCTAGAGAGGGAAAATGTTCTTAAAATGTTTACCAGAGACTGGGAGCTGAAATTATATGGGATGGAAATAAAATATGGCTGCTTCAGCCTCATCTCAAGGACAAGGCTTTGTCAATAGAAAAAGAAGTTCTCAATTCAGAGAGAACTTTGCTCTGGCTTCAAATAAACTAGTTCAGACACAGAAATCGGATAGACTCAGTAGCTCATATCAGCCAATGGCATAAGTTTAACTAGAACTGATTGCCCTGAACAAATTTTCCAGGAAACAATTTGTATTAATGTCAAGATCCAAACAACACTAGTAGCCACTTATATTAACACCAAGTTTCAAATAATAATCAACTTGATAACCATTGTCACAAGCCTGTGACAGAGGAATTTGGCAAAGAAAGCAGAGTTCAATAATAATTAAGCTCAAATTCAATGAAGGAAGCACTGCCATAGTAGTGAACCTTTCACTAGTAGTGAACCTTTCCTTGGCTGCTCAACTTCTGCCCTTTTGATTTTTCTATGCCTCAACTCTGCCTCTTGATCTTCTTAAACCTGACCCTCTAACTGACACAGTTCTGTTTTATCTTATTGAATTCTGAATTCTTCTGGATTGGTTGACTATGGCCTTAAGATGATCCCTAGTGTTCATGATAAACTGTACTGTATGCCTTCCAGTCTGAACTCCATTAAGAGCAGGGCGGCCTAATTCAGGTATTTTCCTGAACCTGATTAATGGTAGGTTAGCCTTGAATCCACACCTCTGCCCCTTCCATTCCTCAACCTCTTTGTACATTCTGAGGAGAAATAGCAGTATTCACTATGTGACCTAGATCTTGAATACAGAAGTGTACAAAATCACAAGAAGGTTGGAGTTTTCCTTTTGAGCCAATTTGTCTTGTTGTCTTGTTCAATGCAAGAAGACCTGAGTAAGTGCTGGATAGGTCAGGTAGAGCAACCTAAGAAATGAATCTAGCATCCATTTCAAGCTTTTACTAGTTCAGGAGAAGATTTGAGAACATCTTTCTCTTGTTATCTGAGTTACATCAGGTCCAGACAGTTGCTGATAGCAACTTGAAAAAGATCTAAAACTGGTCCATTAAACTCATCGGAATGATATCATGATGGATATACTGGGGATGGATAGTTGCTTAAGACAATGGTCCCCAAACGTTTTGACACCAGTGACCAGTTTCATGGAAGACAATTTTTTCACAGACTGGGGGAGGGGGGGGAGGAGTAGCGTGCAACCTAGATTCTTTGTATACGCAGTTTACAGTAGGGTTTGCACTCCTATGAGAATCTAATGCAGTGTTTCCCAACCTTGGCAACTTGAAGATATCTGGACTTCAACTCCCAGAATTCCCCAGCCAGCGAATGCTGGCTAGGGAATTCTGGGAGTTGAAGTCCAGATATCTTCAAGTTGCCAAGGTTGGGAAACACTGATCTAATGCCTGATGATCTGAGGTGGAGCTAGGCAGTGATGCTAGCACTGGGGAGCGGCTGTAAATACAGATGAAGCTTCACTCACTTGCTGTTCCCTCCAGCTGTGTGACCCGGTTCCTCACAAGGCCACGGTCTGGTACGGATCTGTGGCCTGTAGCCTGGGGGTTGGGGGCCCCTGGCTTAGGACACTGATCTTCCTGAAACTGTTCTGGACCACATTGCTTTTAAAGTGGGTTTATAACTTGGAAATGCATTTTTTTTAAAATCACAAGAAGCTTCAGTGAGCTTGGTTGTATCAAATGCTTTTTACCAGCAGCAATCTTTTAACTGCAGTAGAGTTTCCTCTACATGAATACCTCCTCAGCATGAGTCATGTAGCTACAGTGACTCATGAGAATCTCCTTGGTGGTTTACTCTAACCCAGTATATGCAATGCTGCTCTGGTATATGACTTGGGAATTTCAATTAGTGAAGAATTTAGTCATCATACAGCACAGGTAGTCCTTGACTTGCAGCCATAATTGAGTCCAAACTTATGGTTATAAACATATCAGTTATTAAGCATCATCATATGTTCAAGCCAATTTTATGTCATTTTTTTGATGGTTGTTAAGCAAATACTGTGGTTGTAGAGTAAACACTGCAGTCATAAAGCAAATGTCATGGTCATTAAGTGAACTCATTGTTTGTAATAGATTTTTTCCCCACAGAAACCAGAAGTAAGCATCGGTTTCTGCCAAAAAACCAAAAACATAAATAATGGTCATATGACCATGGGATGCTGCAATGGCTGTAAATGTGGACCAGTTGCCAAGCAACCTAAAATGTAATCACATGACCATGGGGGGAGATTTAGACATTCATATCCATATGGCACTCATATCCTAGGTAAGAAGAATCAAAAATACACATACAAACTGGGCGAAACCACACTCAATAGCAGCGATTGCGAGAGGGATCTCGGAGTCTTGGTAGACAGCCAACTAAATATGAGCTAGCAGTGTGCAGCAGCCACCAAAAAGGCCAACGCAGTCCTGAGTTGCATAAATAGAGGAATACAATCAAGGACCAGAGAGGTACTAGTACCACTCTATAAAGCCTTGGTCAGACCACACCTAGAGTACTGCATCCAGTTTTGGTCACCACACTACAAAAAAGACATTGAAACTCTAGAGAAAGTGCAGAAGAGAGCAACCAGGATGATAAAGGGTCTGGATAATAAAACATACAAAGAGCGGTTGCAGGAACTGAGCTTGGCCAGTCTGGCGAAGAGAAGGACCAGGGGTGACAGGATAGCAGTGTTCCAATACTTGAGAGGATGCCACAGAGAGGAGGGGGTCAGGCTGTTCTCTATGGCACCAGAAAGCCAAACAAGGAATAATGGATGGAAGCTGACCAAGGAGAGATTCAACCTGGAAGTGAGGAGAAACTTTCTGACGGTGAGAGCGATCAACCAGTGGAACAGCTTGCCAGCGGAGGTTGTGAGAGCCCCAACACTTCCGACCTACTAGGAGAGACTGGACTGCCATCTGTCTCAAATGGTATAGGAACTCCTGCTTAAGCAGGGGGTTGGACTAGATGACCTACAAGGTCCCTTCCAACTCTAATAATAAATCTAAATAAATCTAAAAATCACTTACCTGAACAGATCTACTCCAGTTTTCTCTTTTATTTTGGGTGTGAATTTAAGAGCCAGATGCTTACCTTTAAAGTTCCCAAATGGCTTGTGATGAATTTTGTATATTTAAATTTATATGGTTGCCTAGCTCATCATCATGAGTCTGAGGGACTAATGAAAGTTCAACCAAAGCAGCATAACAACAGCATAACAACAACAACAACACAATAAGTACATAATCAGCAACTGAGACAGAGCCACAAACAAGCATCAGTGTAACTATCTCATGGTCTCTGCCACTTGTTATGAGACCTGGTAATGCCTGGTAATAGATTTGAAGGAGAGCGTCTGTATCCATATCAGCCTGCTCATGTATTCAATACTGAGTCAGTCTGCCCAGATCATTGTCTGCCCTGAACAAGCATATATTTCTCATTGATAATCTGCTATGTCAGCACGGGAGCTCAACTTTCTAAAGAGGTATGCCCGAGGGCCACTTTACAAATATTTGGGGACCAACTTAAGCCATGGTTATTAACCCAGGCATTTAAAGCTGTACACAATGCCTCACTTTATTATTGTAGATGATTAATAGTGTTTCTTTATGGTGCTCAAATTTTATTGTAGAAAAACTTGTATATGCCATATGGTTAGAACATGTAGATCCATCCAAGTAAAGTTGGCAGCAGAGGTGGCATGTAATTTTGGAAAATAGTTTGTGTGGGTGTATGTATGTGAGTGTTTGTATGTGTGTATGTGTGCATGTATATACAGTATATACATACATACTCACATTTTATGGATATGTGTGTGTGTTAATTTTCCTGATATATGCCACATTTTCAGTACATATTTATATTTCCCCCTACATTTCTTTCTTTAAAACACCATATTTTGTCTGCAGAAATTTTAATCTGAGAAATAGTTCAAGGTGGAATTTGAGTGGGTTATCTGAATTACATATCTCAAAGTGGGCAACTTTAAGAGGTGTGGACTTCAGCTCCCAGAATTCCCTAGCCAACATGCCAATTTGAATATGATTCCTCCAAAAGTAGGATTAATGTAGCAAGAGAGGGAGTGATTTTCTTCAAAACAAAACTCAGAAAATAGAGTGTAGACATGTGTAGATACGGCAATAGAAACAATGGAAAAACATGGGAAATTCCGTCTGAGAAAATATTTTTCAGACTCACTCTCTAAGGAGACTAACTCAACCAACTTCTCTTTTGGCAGTGAGCCAAAAGCTTAAATTAGATCATCTAAAAACAGATACCACCATCTATTGCCACTTTCAATCAAAGGATGATTATCTTTACTCTTTTACTTTGTGTTCTGGCCAATTTAATTTACCTATATGACATTTTGGGTAGAAAGACAACATAGCACAAGATTAGCAGTTGAATAGTGTGCCTCCTATGGAATTTTTTTTTCAATTTCCCCCTTCTATTTCTCATTCAGACTTGTGTTAATCTATAAGCACTTGTCCAACCAAAAGCTATCCATTAAGTCTATAATCTGAACCACCCTTGTGGTAATTCTAATTACATTAAATGTGAATTAGGGTCACATGATATCCCTAAACACGCTAGGGAAGCTGTCACAAATGATGTCAAGGAATTGTTGGTTATCAGTTGTCAATGTACTTGACAATGTTGTCAATGAGCTTGTAATTAGCTGTACCACAAGGGTGGTTCAGTATGAGCTAACACAATCATATAAATTTAATATTGGATGGTAGATATTTATTGTATAACAGTTGTATAATCTGAAATGAAAAAAAAATGCAAAAAATAAGTAACTTGGAAAAATCCCTATCACTCATGTTTATGCATATATAAACAATGTTTAGCTTTCAGAAGAATTAATAGATTAATATTAATCTATATAGCAATCCATTACAATAACCCTAACTGCTAGTCTTACAGCCTTTTAAAGAAAAACTTATCTTTAAAGCATTATTATCTTTAAACTGTAAATACCACAAAAATGATGCCAGGTGTATATTTTACTTCCCTCCCATCTTAGAGCTGAACTGGAATAATAAAAAGCTGAGACCAGAATAGGATAGTCTTAAGGACGTGGCCCCTTGGTGCTCAGTGATCTCAATTCCTTTGAGGGAGCAAGGTTGGTTTCTTGGTACTAATATTGAAGCCTTCCTGAAGGGTTCTCATCCACCACTTGTGGAGTTGGAGGTGTGCTTTGGTCTCATGTCTATCCTTAATTATGAATGTTAGAACATTCGGTATATTTAAACTTTAAATTAGCCTTATTAGCTTTGATGGAGGTAGCCATCTTATATAACTAGAGACACATCAAATTGGTGCAAAAAATCCAGACAGTTTCTCTTTTGTGTTTATGAGATTACTTGTCATTTTAAAGGATATTGATAATCCTGGAGGGGAAAAGAAATCAAAGGCTTTTCAGAGTTAATTCTCTTCTCTTTCAGAGTGTGATTGCTGGATATTTATAGCAGTTGATCTAGTCCCTCCTGAGTCATGCACTGTTTCTCAGAATTTAATTTCTATCGCTTTCTTACCATAACATAACTGATTAATTCTTCTCTGGACAATAGAGGTAACAACGACAATTATTTTAATCTAAGCCAACATCTTTAGGCATAGGTTTCAACATTACTGTGCTCAAATCACTATAGACAATGTAGATGATAAGGAGAGACGTTAAACTCCATCCCTATTCAACAAAATGTGAGTTGAAGCTATTAACAAATTGAGTAAATAAATACATCTAGAAAATATTGGACCTGCTTCAAGAGAGAAATAACCAATGGTTATTTATTATAAATGAACTATCTTTGTTCTTGTCCATTATTTATTTTTCTTGCCAACTGTTCTGTGTTCATACAGAATGCCATTTTAAAGGATTTCCTTATCAAGGTATTGGGGATTTCTCTTTGGCAGGCTCAAATTGAAAGATCACTGCAAAATAAGCCATCTGACTACAGTGTTTCCCCGAAAATAAGACCCTGTCTTATATTTTTTTGAACCCTGAAATAAGCGCTTGGCCTTATTGCCATGCACTCAAAAGCCCAATTGGGCTTATTATCACGGGGTGTCTTATTTTGGGGGAAACAGGGTATTTGAATCAGAGTTATCCCCAGGGAGGTAAAAAAGGCCAAATTGGTAATCACTACTAGGTGATTAAAGCCTCAGCTCATTTTTATACAGCTTTTTCAAGGCCTTGGGCTTAGTGCATCCAAATTTTGGATGGTCCTCTTCCAGCTATTAGACATTCAGATCCATTTATCATCTTCATCTTGCATTTAATGGATAAATTGAGAGAATGGTCAAAATTAGAACAATATCGAGATGCCATATCTCTTATTAGCAGGACAATTGCACCCATTCGGTTCTTTCAGAATTTGCCTAACAATTCAATACTTTTTTCATAGTGATGACTCCTTTTCAGGGAACTTATGGCTACAAGCCCTATATCTTGTTCTCTAAAATGCCCACATCTACTGTTCTTCATGCTTTGGACTTTCTGCAGGAAAGATAGATTACTCAGCTTCTCTTCAACCAACGAGTTGCATACAAACCTACTGTGGACACATACAGGCAAGAGAATTATGGGAGATTGGGTGTAGTTTTCCACCAATATTTTACTTTCTACCCACTCAATCCAAAAAGCTGGACTGAAAGTTTTTGGTCTCTTCCCAGTTAATCAACAGATTAACCCAGTGGCCCTTCATTTGTAATTGCCTGCTTCTTTGAAAGTTCATCCAGTTTTCCATCAGTCACTTCTTGTGTGTGAAGGGCACCCCTCAAAAATACAGAATTTGGGGTTTTAGGGTTTTAGGTTCTGCTATATAATTCCACTGGGTGTTTTTTTTCTCAACCCTTACAACATATGGTGACTTTCCCAACCCCTTCTTTTAAATGCTTCTCTTTTCTTTATATGTCTTCTTTATTGGTTTCACAGTATTCAATTCTTATCTTTTTTTACAAATGAAACACAGGATGGGTAAAGAAAATAACCAATGCTTTTATGCAACCCCAGGTTCAGTGATGGAGTCATTTCCCATATGTTAAAGCTAGTAAGTGACCCATTTGTGGGAACTTTTCTCTGTTTGCCTGTCTGTCTAAATTACTGACAATTGGTGGAAAAAGATGGGCAATTTAGAAACATAAGAAGCAGATCTATAGAATTTGGAAGGAAAACTAAAACAATGTTGGCAAGAATATCTAAGTAAATATTTCACAGTTGCACATATCTTCATCCTTGAAATTAGCAAATTAAATCATCCCTCTTAGTTTTTGGTGGTGTTTATTTTGTTGTCCCTGCTGAAAGCAACTTTGGGCAGAAATAGGAATGTCTGATGCATGCCATGTAAAGGAACAGTGTATCTTTCTAAAGATAGCTGGTTATTGTCAGTGGAAAAATACCAGTTATAATTGAGGCCTGGTAGAATGTCTTTTTATTCTTTCCAACCTGACAGACTCAGGATTCTCTGCCTGTCTGTCAAAGAAATAACTTTCCATAAACAAAACAGAATCACACCACCACATCCCTTTGAAACCTTTCTCTAGGATGGACTGTTGGGCAGTGGCCTTGAATGTCACTGATGGTACCATTCAAGATTTCTGCCCTTCTTTATACTAAGTTATGTGGGGTAGAGCATATTCAGCCTGCCCCATGCTTCCCAGTGTACACAAAGACACAGAGATGCAATATGAGAGCACTGCAAAATCGTAAATGCTTAGTCCTTGGGAGAAAGTATCCAGATAACATAGATGTAACCCATTGTTTCATTTCACAGTGGTAAATAGAGATGCCTCCTGTGGCCAAAGCTAGTAAAGGTATTGGAAAGAATTCCAAAAGCTATGGTTTTTATCCTTTTCCTGCTCATTTTCTAATTTGGTTTATCTATAGTAGTGACTTTATGAACCAATCTTTCTCTGAACCCTGAACAATTTCAGTTTATGATACTCTCATTCATAGTTCAAAAATTAAGCCCTCCCCCTCCTCAAAAAGATAAAAGAAGTTTACGTGTGTTTAGCAATGGAGAAGACAATACAGGAAGGGACAACAAGGGGTACACATGAACTATAGCAGTAGTCCAAATGTACTCATTCATCTCATACATTTAAAATAAAGAAAGAATAATAACAGCACTTAAGTCCTTGGCTAGGACTTGAACTGTTAAGTTTTTATCAGTCCCAGACTATGAATTGAATTGAAGATTAAATCTTCAATAATAATAATAAAACATCTTGTGGTAAATCACTCCTGGGATCATGGTAAATAAACAGTATTGATTCTTTCCCCTGAATTTTTTTTAAAGTCCAAAGAAAATATCAGTGTGGAAAGGAATTCTTAGAGGTGGCAATGCAAAGCTTAAAAACCAGTCTCTAGACTTGGTGGGTCCATCATGCTAAAGTATTTCTGCTGCAATGGGGGACACTCAGGATAGTGCTTTGAATTGGCTTTTCCCTTTGAACTGCTTGAAGAAAGAATTCATTAGCCAGCTAAACCAGTTTGGCCAAAGACTTGGACAGAACTGTAAAAGTAATGCTGCCAACTCTATAGTGCTACTTCCGGTGGTGCAGAAAATAGGGGAATTCTGTTCTTCTTGTCCACCTGGGGAGAGAGAAATTGCAGAATCTGTCCTGGGGAAGCAGAATTGCCTCTCTTAAGTGCTGTGCAACCTGCTGCCACACAGCCAGTTGCTCCAGCAGAAGATAAGGGCCCCTTCTGAATGCATTCTGAATTTAATTTAATTTAATTTAATGGATTTCTATGCCGCCCACTCCCAGTAGGGCTGTCAAGCATGACTGCAGTGTGAGTGATCCCCTCACATTGGCCCTAAACATCATGAAATGAGGTAAAATTACATATTCTCCAGCATTCTTTCAACCTGTGGGAGATTGCCTGAAATCCCCTAATTTAAGCACTATAAAATGCTTATGCACACTTTACAGAACTGGCCGCTCGCTGCATTCTTCTGAGCCTTTTTCTTTCCAAACTAGCTTATATCCCTGATATTTCTTAGGGTCTCTCCTCCAAGTACAAACCAAGTTTAATGTTGGTTTACTTTTCAAGGAGAGCCTGACTAGCTAGGTGCTGTTCCCAAGCTGGGCTACATTGTATTGCTGACAGATAAAAGTGAGTTTAAGCCTAGAGAAAACAAGTTATGCTGGCATCAATGGCAAACATATGAAGGATTATTTGACGATCTTCCTTGCTCCGTACCAATTTCATTTGCTTCTTCCATAGCAGAAAGATGTTCAACTGGAGACCCAGGGAAATAGGACTCCATCACACTCATTTTTGTGGCCTTCCAATCATGATTGTTTGGAAATAGGAAGCAATGAAAATAGACATTTAAAACTTAGACCTTATGATTCTTGATGAATGTATCTTATGCACACTTTATGCCCAGCCGCCCTGTTTAGGGTGACCCGCACACTTCTTGCTAAGGAGGAAGGTGGAGATCCCTTGCAGGGTAGAGCTGAGGAATTTTCTCGGTTTCTGGCGAATAAAGTCATTCAGATTCGGACAGACCTGGACTCCGATTGGGCAGTACAGGCCGAGATGACTGGGGCAGGTCTTAGTCCGGTTATCTGGGATAGGTTTGAACCGGTGACTCCTGAGGATGTAGACAAGGCCATAGGAGCGATGAGCTCCGCCACCTGTTTATTGGATCCATGCCCCTCCTGGCTGGTTTCGGCCACCAGGGAGGTGTCACGCGGCTGGCTCCAGGTGTTGGTCAACGCTTCTTTGAGAGAGGGGTCCATCCCACAGCCCTTAAAAGCTGCGGTGGTGAGACCCCTACTCAAGAAGCCTTCCCTGGACCCAGCGGATTTAAAGAACTTCCGTCCAGTCTCCAACCTTCCCTTCGCGGGGAAGGTTGTTGAGAAAGTGGTGGCGCTCCAGCTCCTACGGCTGTTGGATGACACTGATTTTCTGGATCCCTTTCAATCAGGTTTCAGGCGTGACTACAGTACAGAAACGGCTTTGGTCACTCTGATGGATGATCTCTGGCGAGCCCGGGATGGAGGTTATTCCTCTATCCTGGTGCTACTTGACCTCTCGGCGGCCTTCGATACCATTGACCATGGTATCCTTCTGCGTCGTCTCAGAGAGGTGGGGGTGGGCGGCACTGTTTTGCAGTGGTTCTCCTCCTTCCTCTCTGACAGGACGCAGTCGGTGCTGACAGGGGGGCAGATGTCGAGCCCTAGGTCCCTACTATGTGGGGTGCCACAGGGCTCGGTTCTCTCGCCCATCCTGTTTAACATCTACATGAAGCCACTGGGTGAGATCATCTGACGACACGGGGTGAGGTATCAGCAATATGCTGATGATACCCAGTTGTACATCTCCACCCCGTCTCAATTCGGGGAAGCCGTGGATGTAATGGGCCGCTGCCTGGATGATGTTAGGGTCTGGATGGGGAAGAACCGGCTAAAACTTAACCCTGACAAGACTGAGTGGCTATGGATATTGCCTCCTAAGGACTTGACCAACTGTCCCTCCTTGGTTCTTGGGGGAGAGAAATTAGCTCCCTCAGAACGGGTCCGCAATTTGGGTGTCCTCCTAGATCCACAGCTAAAATTGGAGCAACACCTTTTGGCTGTGGCTAGGGGGACCTTTGCACAAGTACGTCTTGTGCATCAATTGCGACCCTACTTGGAGAAGGAGGCACTTCTCACAGTCACTCATGCCCTTATCACCTCACGGCTGGATTACTGCAATGCGCTCTACATGGGGCTACCCTTGAAGAGTGTCTGGCGACTGCAATTGGTGCAAAATGCAGCTGCGCGAGCTGTGGTGGGTGCACCCAGATGCACCCACGTAACACCAATCCTCCGCCAGCTGCATTGGCTGCCCATTAGTCTCCGGATCCAATTTAAGGTGTTGGTCGTTACCTTTAAAGCCCTACATGGCTCAGGGCCAGGTTACCTTCGGGACCGCATCCTGCCGCGTACCTCCCTACGACCGGTCAGGGCCCACAGAGTCGGCCTCCTCCAGGTCCCATCGACCAAACAATGTCGGTTGGCAGGGCCGAGGGGGAGGGCCTTCTCTGTGGGAGCTCCCTCCCTGTGGAACCAGCTTCCCCCAGAGATCAGGACTATCCCCACCCTGCTGGCCTTCCGGAAAGCAATAAAAACCTGGCTCTTCCGGCAGGCGGGGTGAAAGCGAGACGATACTCTTTTAACTTTTTTAACTTTTATATGTTTTTAATTACTGTATTTTATTGCATTTATATTGTTGAAATGGATCTGAGTATGTTGTGAGCCGCCCAGAGTCCCTAGGGAGTTGGGCGGCATACAAATCCATTAAATTAAATTAAATTAAATTAAATCTTGTCTTTTTATGTACACTGAGAGTATATGCACCAAAGACAAATTCCTTGTGTGTCCAATCACACCTGGCCAATAAAGAATTGTATTGTATTGTATTGTATTGTATTGTATTGTATTGTATTGTATTGTATTGTATTGTATTGTATTGTATTGTATTGTATTGTATTGTATTGTATTGTATTGTATTGTATTGTATTGTATTCTATTCTATTCTATTCTATTCTATTCTATTCTATTCGATACTTTGCTTTGCTCCCAATAAAACTTTGAAACATAGTGGAGTGGGGGTGATGGTACTGGTTGGGATTGGGGGGGAGAAGCAAATTCTGATCCTTACATTCACTTACAAAACATAGCCACCCCTTCTATGCCAACCGTGACCTTTGGCCATCAAAAAGTTATCCTTCTTTGTAGCCAATGTCATACACAAAGCGATCGCTTTGTGTCTTTTTATACAGATCATGGGAAAAGTGGAAAAATTCAGCAAGGCAAAGCTGGAAACAGAAAGCACCTTTCCAAACAAACCTCTGTTTACTTGGACGCAGGAAATAATTTACAAGGGAAGTTTATTGGTTGTTCTTTGCCATCAGCCAGGAACAGGAAGTTACTGTTTTGTTTCCTTTTGTAAGAATAGCAAGGAAGTACTTATCAAGCCAACCAAGTTTAGCTCAAAGAAAAATGACAGTGGACCTGGGAACAAAAACAGGCTGCAGGGGGCCTGCGCCGCACCCTCGTGCCCTGTTTTGGGCCTAGTATGCCTCCTGCAGCCTCCTGGGAGCAAAAATGGGCCGTGGGGGGGGCTCTGCATGCCACTTCCGACATGCGTGCCATAGGTTTGCCATCACGGGTACAGGGTTTCCTGCCTAAGCAGGAAGTTGGACTAGAAGACCTCCAAGGTCCCTTCCAACTCTTCTATTCTATTCTATTCTATTCTATTCTATTCTATTCTATTCTATTCTATTCTATTCTATTCTATTCTATTCTATTCTATTCTTGACTAAATAGAGACCATCTGTGCTTATGTTGCCCTGCATATGAAAGTCAAAGGAGGGCATATTTACAATGATAAAAAAAAGACATTTCAAATTTAGAGGTCTAAGACAGGGGTAGGCAAAGTTGGCTCTTCTATGACTCATGGACTTCAACTCCCAGAATTCCTGAGCTAGCATGATTGGCTCAGGAATTTTGGGAGTTGAAGTCCACGAGTCTTAGAAGGGCCAACTTTGCCTACCCCTGGTCTAAGAGGTCACCTTACAGTCCAAGATTGATTGATTTAAGATTTTTAAAGGTTTTTCTTTTATTGCCTACTCATCTGAAAAGATTTAGTCTGGGGTGATACATGGAAGCCAGTACTGGGATTCAAATAATTTAACAACCGGTTCTCTGCTCTAATGACCGGCTGGGTGGGTGTGGCCATGGTGGGCGTGGCCAGGGGGTGTGACAGGTAGCACTTGGCCTCCTGCACCACCTTGGGAGCAAAAATGGGCCATGGGGGGGCCTGCATCGCACCCCCTGTGCCTCCTGGGAACAAAAACAGGCTGCAGGGGGCCGCGCTGTACCCTCATGCCCCATTTTGGGCCTAGTAGGCCTCCCTGTAGTCCCCTGGGAGCAAAAATGGGCCACGGGGGGCACCACACCCCGTGCCCTATTTTGGGCCTAGTAGGCCTCCCTGCACTTACCTGGGAGCCAAAACGAGGCCCTTGGGGACTCCTGGAAGGAGTAGGGCGGGGTGGGGCCAGCCAGAAATTTAACAAGTGGTTCGGCCGAAGTGGTGCGAACCAGTTGAATCCCACCACTGGCAGTGCCTACTTTTCCATCTCACAAAGTTCTTTGCAGCAACGGAATGGGAAAAGACTCACCTTGAAAATAATTGGCAAACTGTGCAAAAATATAGAGCATTGTAATGCTTTGGAGGAAATTGTGACTCCCATTCAAAATTCCAGTTTCCTAAAATTAAGGTTCTGCTTTGCCTTTGAATGATTCTTTAAGGACACATGGCTACGCTAGTCAGTATCCTTTTCTATATTGAAGCCCTAATCCAATATTTGTAATTAAGGCACTTTGCCAGACTTGCAGAATTAGACTGAAGTTCAAAAGAAGCTGGATTCACAGCCTTTCAGAGTAAGGATGGTTTCAGATAGGAGTCTTTAAAACAGAGGGCTGTCCTCTGCAAAGTAGGCCATGTACCTTCTGTTAAGTATGTCTTTGCAACCATCCAGCAGTCTTATAAAGATAAAAAAGGAATTCAGGTGTAATAAAACTGAATTGTGCAACCGAAATCTCTCTTGATCTGCAATACGGAATGAGGAATGCTGAACACCAAAGTCTTACCGCTCCTGATTGAAAAGCCTGTGGCATGCTAGACGAAGCTATGGTGGTTCTGCTTTTGTGAAATCACAGTTTGTTGATATCCTTGGGGGCATCCTTTTGTCTTTTTCTTTTTGCTCGCTGTGTTTGAGATTTCCTAAATAGCATAAGTGCTGCATTCAGTCTGCATTTGTAAAACAGTCCTAGGCTGCAGTACTGAATGTTTATTCAGTTCTGAGCATCGACTGCAACGTGTTTGGGGATTTGTTAATTCCCAGGGCCATTAAAAATCAGAGACAGCAAAGTTGCTGATACCTTGCTGAAGACCTGGCCTGTTGTTTGTCACTGTGTGTGCTTGTTTGTGGATTCAGAGATTCATCACAAAGAACAACATTTACGTAGACTGAGCTGTCCCTAGCTAAATCCTTTCATGGAGAAATGTACTGTGCGAGCAATCCCATAATTAATTGTTGCATCAATCTTTTTTTCATTGCAGCAGCATGTTACGTAACTGCCAAAAGTTTAGGAATCAGCTGAAGTACTGATTGTCCTACTAGGCTAACATATTTATTTATTTGTATCTAATTTTTAAAATTATTTTTATAAATAGCTCAAGAAGGTGAAAATACCCAGTACTCCTTCCTCTTCTTATTTTTCCCCTGTGAGGTGAGTTGGGCTGAGTGAATGACTGGCCCAAAAAAGCTGGCTTTTTTGACAGAGGAATCAATGCAGTATCAGTGGTGGGATTCAGCCGGTTCACATCAGTTGTTAAATTACCCACCCCCCTGCTATCAAAGTGGATCCTGGGCATTGCGCTGCACTGCAATGGAGAAACGGGCAATGGAGCGGCCGGCACGAGGGAAGGAGAAGGCTGCTTTCCCTCTTTCTTCTCCCTGCTCCTCCTCCTTCCCTTGTGCTGGCCGCTCCATTTCCTGTTTCTCCATTGCAGCACAGCTCAGTGCCCAGGATCCACTTTGATAGTGGGGGGAGGGGTAATTTAACAACTGGTTCACCCAGGGTCAGGTTGGCTGTCATGGGAGGCTCATCCCACATGTGCGGTGGAGCTGGAGGATGGGGATCGGCCATGCCTCCCATGACAGCCAACGTGACCCTGGGCAAACCGGTTGTTAAATTATTTGAATCCCACCACTGATGCAGTTACAATAGTAGTGGTAAAAGTGAGTCTTCTTGAAAATTCTTCTCCTAATGTTTATCTCTCCTGGCCTATCACCATTGACTAGTAACTGTATCTTCCAATGTGCTATTGATCGTTGCACAAAACTTCTGATTCCTCTTATTTCTAGGGACTTGATCCCCTACTTTCCTATTATTTCCTTTTTTTTCTTTGTATTTTATATTTTGATAAACTAATCAAATTATAAACTGAAAATAAACATTTTACTGAATGATCTTTGCTGAGCATTAAAAAAAAACCTAATAGATCAAACCAAAGAACACATTCATTATCTTTCATAGATTTATTTCAGGGACTGACTAGCATAAAGTAACATTAAGACTGTAAAATGTTGCAACCCTTCCTACAACTATAGAAAAGAGTATTAATAGCAGAGATAATATGTACAGTTATTATAAGGCTCTGTAATTGCCATAAAACTACTTAATATCCTGCTTCCATAGTGATCAATTAGAAGGTGATGGTAAGCCCACAAACAGGATGTAAAAGCAGTGCCATTTTCTCAACAACGCATACTGTGGGTTTACAAAGTCTGACCCTGGAAGAAAAGATAGATCTAGCATGAGTAGGAGGCATGAAACTGGCTGAAATTCATATCTTTGCACCACAGCAACTAAATAGTTATTTGTAAATAGACAATTCAATATACCTACTACTACTGCATGGGAAACAGAGGCTACCAAACAGTATTGTTCCCCATAATTGGTTGTTTGAAGGGATATATTCCAAAGATCTTGTGAATTGCATTTGATAGCTATACAGATAATATTTGATTGATCTAGCGAGGAGATATAACAAAGAAGGAAAACAGACATTGATCCTCAAACAACCAAGAAATTTAGATGAATATACAGTCTTATTTCCAACTTATTTTACTACAGAATTCCAAATCAAGTAATACTACATATCTTACTTTCCATGACAATCTACCATCGATTCCAGCAGTTTGTACTGATCTCAAACAGATAATTTGAGATGAATATCACACAAGGCACCTCGAATAATGTAATTCTTTTCTGATCCTCAAATTAAATTAAGCATAAGACAGACCCTAAGGATGCCTTTGTATTTATCTATCTGAGTTAATCATATCAGATTAAAGGTATATTACAATGGGTTCAGGCATTAACAAGTCCCTGTGTATTAATAATATAAATCCCACCTTGTGGTATGGAAATAACAATTACCAATACATACTTTTGGGGAGGAGGGGTGTCCAAATGGTCACTAAGCAACCAGTCATAAGTCGAGGACTACTCATGTAGCTAGTGTAGAAATTTTTAATCCTGTGAAGTTTTTCAATACTCCTGTGTAGTCAGGCAGGATTTTACCTCACAATGCAATCTATTTCACTGAGACATGACAAGATTTTCCCCTTTTCTGTTACTTTTAGGGCCTCCCATGCAGTGGTGGGTTCCTACAGGTGCAGTCCACTCTATCGCACCGGTAGTGGTGGGCTGGTGACTTCATCAAGAGGTTACCGACCCGGTGCGGTCGGTTGCCGGTCCCTCGGAGCCGCCATCTTTTTTTTGCGAATTTTTCGCTGATTTTTTGCTTCTGCACATGCGCGGAAGCAAAATCGCGCTGAAATCTCATGAGGGGATGCGCGCGCGAGAGAGATTTCAGCGAGATTTTGCTTCTGCGCATGTGTGGAATTGGCGCGATTTTGCTTCCATGCATGCGTGGAAGCAAACTCGCATGAGGGGGCATGTGAACATAGCATGCATAGCGTGCGCATGCACGCATGAAACATGATGCACACGTAGCACACCGGTAGCAAGGTAAGTGAGCAACCCGCCCCTGCTCCCATGGCATGTCTACCATCCACAAGAGGCTTCTGTACATGCACAGAAACCACTTCAAACTCTGGTGTTTGTTATCCCTGAGAAGCCATAAGGCAAATTAATTTCGTGAGGTGGGGTGGATTGCTTTGCAAAACCGCATCTGAGAGAGAATTTGCTCAAAGTGCCATCAAAGTGAAGCACATCTTCAAAGCCTTTCACAGCCCCACTTTCTCATTCTAGATAATGAGCTTGCATACACCCATTTCCCCTTGCCCCGTAGCAAAATATTTGTACGTGAATCTGTGAGAAGACACAGCCGTTGCAGGAAGCTGAATTTCCTTCTCAGACCTGTTTATGTATTTCTTTGGCACCTATTTAAGACACCAAATGCCAAGAGGAAGACAAAGATACATCAATCTGTGTCTTATTTATTCAAGCCAGCGATGTAAGCTTCCTCCCCCAGCTTTGCTTTCCCAAGTCCAGGAAGGGAATGCTTCCTTGGAAAATCTTTCTCAGCCTGGGAGTGAAATGACTTCACTGTATGCATATCATTGTGTCACTCCCCTCAGCTCTCCGATTGCAAGAGTAAATGACCGTGTATCTCTGCGTGCGTGCATGCGTGTGTATTTGAGTCATTGTTGACTCCTGGTGATTTCTTGGCCTAGTCCTTGCAAGATTTCAGAAGTGGTTTGGTGTTGCTTGCTTCCTAGGGCTGAGAAAGAGTGATCGACCCAAGGTCACCCAGCTGGCTTTTTGCCTCAGGTGAGACTAAACTCACAGTTTCCCTGTTTCTAGCTCCGTGCCTTAATTAATACACAAACTGGCTCTTATAATTGAGGAATCATGGGTATGTGCATAAATAAGCCTTCTTCCATTAACTGAAGGTACAATAAAATATCAAATCCTGCTCCTGTTATCAGTGGTGT
Organism: Diadophis punctatus similis; assembly: GCA_023053685.1. Classification (NCBI taxonomy): domain Eukaryota; kingdom Metazoa; phylum Chordata; class Lepidosauria; order Squamata; family Dipsadidae; genus Diadophis; species Diadophis punctatus. The sequence continues at coordinate 89,885,017 of JALIGW010000003.1, read as the reverse complement.
CCCTCAAGGCAGTGTTCTAGGACCAACACTCTACATACTCTACATAAACGATCTTTGTGATCATATTATAAGCAACTGCGTTCTCTTTGCTGATGATGTTAAACTATTTAACACCACCGACAATGTTGCTACCCTTCAAAAAGACCTTGTTCATGTAGCAGAATGGTCAAACAACTGGCAACTTCAAATCTTAACCAACAAATGCTCTGTCTTACACATTGGCAAAAAAAAAATCAGAATACAAAATACAAACTTGGGGGAAATGAACTTGTAGATGACCCTCACTCTGTCAAAGACCTTGGAGTACTCATATCCAATGACCTAAATGCTAGAGTCCACTGTAACAACATTGCCAAAAAGGCACTAAGAGTTGTTAATCTAATCTTGCATAGCTTCTTCTCTGGCAACATTACACTGCTAACCAGAGCATACAAAACATTTGCTAGACCAATTCTGGAATACAGCTCACCTGTCTGGAACCCGCCCTGCATATCAGACATAAATACAATCGAGAGAGTCCAGAAATATTTCACAAGAAGAGTCCTTCATTCTTCTGCTCACAACAAAATACCTTATTCCACCAGACTTGAAATACTGGGATTAGACAATTTACAACTACGTCGCTTCCGATCTGATCTAAATGTAGTTCATAAAATCATATACCAAAATGTCCTTCCTGTTAATGACTACTTCAGCTTCAACCGGAGCAATACACGAGCACGTAATAGATTCAAACAAAATGTAAACCGCTCCAAACTCGACTGCAGAAGGGGGGGAGAAGAGCACACAGGATGCAGACCTGCTAATGCGCGATCCCCAAAGTGGCTTGATTGTGGGGCAGTGCAGCCCTCTAAGCCAAAATGGCTGGTTTCCCAACTTTTTTGAGCTTAGCCTAATGCGCTAATAGAGGTGCGAAGCTGGACTGACTGCATATCAGCCTGGCTGTGGTTAGGAACCCAGCTAGTGCTAGCTGTCTGTCCCCAACGGGGCACTCTCCAGTGGTGTCAGCTTTACCATCTCAGGCTAGGCAAGGAGTGGCTGGAAGGGGAGGGCCGGGGCCAGGCATGGCGAGAAGCTGGTCAAGGCGCCCCTCGACGTGAGTTACATTGAATTGACCATGCCCACTCAGTCACATGACTATCCAGCCCAGGAGTGGGTTCCTACCAGTGCGGTCCAGTTCATAGTTCCTGTAGGGACCCACCGATTACGCAATTTGCACGTGACTGCTCTGGTGCCATCTTCGCTGGACAGTCGCGCACATCGCCATCTTTTTAAAAGAATTTTTTGGCTTTTTTGCTTCTGCGCATGCGCGGAAGCAAAATCTCACCAAAATCTTGTGAGGGAACGTGCGCGCGAGTGAGATTTCGGCGAGATTTTGCTTCCGTGCATGCGCAGAAGCAAAATCTCACTGAAATCACGCAAGGGGGCGTGTGTGCGCACAAAATGTGGAGATGCGCACACAGCGCACCGGTATCAGTAAGTAAGCAACCCGCCTTTGACCCAGCCGGTCATTAGGGCAGAAAACCAGTTGTTAAATTATTTGAAACCCACCACTGGATATATGGATGGATGGATGGATGGATGGATGGATGGATGGATGGATGGATGCCTTTCCTGGTTTTTTACTATTTGGTGTTCTCTTGATTTCTGAGTTTAAATCTAACTATTGTTGCTTATAAACAATTGTTTTAGGATGGATCATGGCTATTCATCTTTCCTGTTCAATAGGAAGTAGTAGATATTGTCCAAGGAGCAGTATAGATCACGAATGCTACATTTGAGTGATTTTCACTGGGAACTCTATAAGAGTCTGCATTTATTTTATCTGGCTCAGTAATAAAACAATAGACTCTCTATGCATCTGAAATCCTAGCATATGTATAGTGCTGTTGCATAATCATTCAAGATAAGAATCTGCTTCATTAGATATCTGGAGCTTGAGTTGGAAGGCTGGGGCAGTGGCAGGTAGGGGAAAAAGAGGCACATAGACAAGCGAAGGTGAGGTCAAAGATAGTGACAACAAGTATCAACCACTACTGAATGGTATGACAAGTGAAATGGGGGGCTTAAACCTAATAATTAATGGTGAGTTCATTTAATTAACTAAATTTTCTAGATTTACACACCAAAGCATTGATTAAGTATATCAGTTGAGTCTGTACAACATTTTGCATTAAAATGTAGATGGTTACTTTGTTGCTAATATTCCAAATAATTCCATAATAACTCATCCCTTGAGGCAGCTGCTCCAAATTCTCTGCATTATTTTCTAATTTCCTTTCGATTTGTCTCTGCTACTGGGGTCTCCAACCTTGGCAACTTTAAGACTTGTGGACTTCAACTCCCAGAATTCCTCAGCCAGCTGCTGGCTGAGGGATTCTGGGAGTTGAAGTCCACAAGTCTTAAAGTTGCCAAGGTTGGAGATCCCTGTGCTAGACAGACCATACTTGAGTTCCAAAACCTGTTATAGCCACTAGATGGAAGCAAAGAGTTAGAGTTGTCTGTGCCTTATTTCTGCCCTCTAGAGGTCAGACATATTTGCAGTCCAGGTATGGAATGTTTACTCTCTGTAGATTGATTGGATTATTTTAATCTTGCCAAATGAAATCAGCCCAATGAATCTGGTGCAATGATCAATTTGCAGAGGATGAGCATCTTGAGTATTTGCAAGGACTCCTTCCCTCTAGTTAGGAATTCCCACAATGATCTTGTGGTGTATAGGAAAGAAGAACTCTTTCCTATATATATATTTTGCAATATATGTGTGTGTGTGTGTGTGTGTGTGTGTGTGTGTGTGTGTGTGTGTGTGTGTGTGTGTGTGTGTGTGTGCCAAATGCCACTCACACATCATCATGGAATCTCCAGAACCGTAAATCCTACAAACTTGAAACTTGGCATGTATGTCCCTCTTGGCTTCTAGGTGCTCGCTAAGAAAGGGTTTTTTGAAATGACCATCTGATCATTAGTTATTTCTTATATTATTATTAACACGTTCTGATGCTAAGGAGTTAGACATTCTACTCCCCCTCCCCACCTGAAAAGAACTCTGTTCCAACTGGCTTGGCCAGCACGTGACTCATCCAGCCTGCGGGCTGGGAGTTTAGACATTCTACTCCATGCTAAGAAGTTCAGTTTCGTAGCGAAGCACGGGTATTCAGCTACTAGTATCAGAATATTTGAGATGGAGAGAAAGAATTATATGTGACACTAACTACTGTCAGCTTGCTAATTCTGGTTTTGAACATTATCTGAATTATTTTAAACAGGAACAGCAATGTACCAATCCCTAATCAATGTATGTTATGCAAAGGACACCAGGGTCACATAATCAGTTTTTTATAGTAAGTAAAAGGGATTCCATGTGAAATCCAGGTGCTTTATGGATTTTGTACCTTCTATGTGCATTGAGGTGGGTCAAATTGCAAAGCAGGGAATGCAAAACAGATTGGAAGGAAATGATTAAAATTTGTGCAGTAGAATTGGGTGGCATTGATTCTGCCATCCTGCAGAGTTGATATGGATGCATATTCAAGCATTTTCAAACTTTGTGCTGCAAAAGGAACGAAAATGTGCAGAGAAGTTGCATTAGCACATTGTCATTTTTGAATTGCTTTTGGTCCTACAAAGTTCAAGAATAACAGTCACACTGATTTGTGGGATTGCTTAGCTTTAATGCTTGTAGCCAGGGCAATAAGCCCTGAACTGAATCTTTTATTTTTAAATTGAGTTACAGATGATGGAGTTCATGAGGTATACCAAAAGGACATCTGGTTAATATGCACGGCTATTAGGCATTAATTGGGTTCATGCTGCATGTCGTGCTAAGCCATCGTTTCTTTTAAATGTGATTTACTGAGTGAAGCACAATAGAAGGGTTCAACCTATATTCTACAACAAACCACACTAAGCTTTACTTTGGCAGATGAAATTTGTTTCAATTGAATGGTACATGACATAGTTTCCTCCATGTCCCAATTTCTCCATGTCCCAATGTTGAAATATGTGCCACACAACAGGATGGACAGAAGTTCATACACTTGCCTGGTCATTCTGTAGTCTCCATTGTTTAGAACATAAACACAATATTCTCTGTTATGTATATAACTACCGTACACAGTTATAGATTTGACTTAATCCGCCTCAGCATATTGGAAGGACCAGAGGAGAATTTGTTAGACTGTTTTTTTTCCAATTAGAAGAAAAAACAATAAATGTGTTGACTGAGAAGAATTGCAGTCAAACACTTTTGGTTGGGGAAGGACTGGAGTTAATTGAAACAACTTTGAGGGGGGTATCTTTTGCCCTTTCCTAAAATGTACCCTCTGGATGGATGAAGTAAAGCAAATAGTACAAAGAAACCATAGTTTTCCAGGATTCTTTCATTAAAATAACACAGGCCAACATTTCTGCCAAAGGAATGTCTCACTGCTAAGGAGAAGTAAGCAAATGTTTAGGAATACATGCAATATTCTCTTTGACAGATCCAAGATCTAATGAGGATATGCGTGTCTATGCATATAAAACTGGAATATAAGATCTGTGTTGGTATTTATTGGAATTCATTGTTGGCGAGCACCTAATTTCTTGAAATTAATGAGCAGGACTGGCAGCAGAGATATTCATTGTTCAACCTATCATCCTCTGGAATTCCTGGTCCTCTTCCTCCTCCTCACTACTGCAGCCTGTTTAATTTTTTTCAGGCATGTGGGCAATATCAAAGCAATGGCAAGGGGGAGAGATGGTGCAGCATCTTCTAACTCCTTAATGTTTGTGGCTTGTTATAGACAGGGGTAAAGAAAAAGAAACAAGCAGCAGCAATGCCATGTACAAATATGGCAAGTCCATAAAGGAGGAGCTACCAAGGAAACTAGTCAACCCCCATGCACCCCTTATATGAATGGGCTCCGGCTTGCTTATTTTTGCTGTCTCTTCTATTCCTAGGTAGAGGCCACAGTGACTGGGATTAGGCAATTAGATGTGAATTGCAAAATTTCAGCCAGTCACTAGATGGCATCAAAGAATTTGAGATTTTCAGGTCTGTTTCAGTGGTGGGTTCCTACCGGTGCAGTCCACTCTATAGCACCGGTAGCGGCCTGCTGGTGACATCACAGTACCGGTGCGGTTGGTTGCCAGTGCCTGGGTGCCGCCATTTAAAAAAAATTGTAATTTTTTTTAAAAAAATTCTTCTGCGCATGCTCAGAAGCCGAGCTTCCGGCACTGTGCATGTGCTGCCTTCCTACCCCACAGTGAGTCCAAGCAGGGGAAGATGGCTGAGGGAACGCGTGAGATGCTGAAAGAACGGGTGGCAGGAGCTATCTCCATTCCCCTCCCTTCAGCAGTCCGAGAAGCCATGAATGCGCGGTGATAATCCGAGGCATTTTCACATGTTTGAGGCTTCTCAAGCTGCTGAGGGGAGAGGGAATGGGCGGCAGGAGCCTAGGATCATCGAATGGGGAGAAGCATTCAGGCCGGCCGGAGCCTCCTAGAAGAACTGCTGCTGCGGTCTTGCTGCTCCCACTGTGGGGGGCTGCATTGCGGGTGGGCAATGCCCCCCGCTTCTCCGGCCGCTGCCAAGTTCTCAAGGCCCACGCCCACCTGGTCACATGGCTGACAAGCCACACCCACAAAATAAGCCACGCCCACAGAGTGGTAGTAAAAAAAATTAGGAACCCGCCCCTGGTCTGTTTGCTGCTCTCTAATGCCCAGCTTGATTTCTGCAGCTAAGCTCTAGTAGCCTCAGATGTATTAGAAAGGAAGAATCTTGTATAAAAAAATAACTTGCATAGAAAATAATGATGTCTAATTTTTCTTTTTGTGAGGTTAGCTAACTCTTGTGGTTTGTTTGGGGCAGGTTCCGGCCATGTCAGTTACAACTGCTTCAAGGCAGTTTTACAAAGTACGCCCAATTTCTCATGTTTGCTATCATCAAAGTGCAGATTACATGATAGAAAGCAGTGAGTTGTCAGCCCAACTACACAAGTTATTTCCTGCTGTTTGTTTCTCTTCTGCTTCTGCTTCTAAAAAAATAGTAAAAAGGAGGATGTGTTGGGAGAAATAGAAATTAATAGTTTAAAATTATTTTAACTGGAAGGATACACTTCTGTTTTTCTGTCTTTAGAAAGTAGTTGTCTAAATGTGATTCATCCCTAACTATGACATGCTATTTTCCATCCTCTGTATTCTGGAATTTCTGAGGATACATAAAGACAGTTTTGATATAAAATATATAAGACAATCTGCAAATAGAACCAGGATGTCATAAATTAACATTTCTTGAGTCTCAATTTCCTTAATTTGGTTTTTATACCACAGAGGGAAGTGGTAAAAATGCACTATGCTGCTTCAGAATGCAGGGGAAAAACTCTTAATTTTTTCCCCAAAGTGTTTTCCCCATTTAAAAAGTCCTTTCAATGAGGAAAGTCAAGAGTTTCAAGATGATCCTGCCTGCGTTTGGTTTCTGTTTTTAAATTTTCAAGGACATTTTACCTAAGGGACTGATTGTTCAAAGAAGTGATCAGACATTTGCATCTGAAATGGTGCAACCCAATTTCCTCTTTCTTCCCTCTCTTTTGGTGCCTTCAAGCCAATCTTGACTTCTGGCTAGTCCCTTCAGTTTTCTCTTCAATGTTTTTTGGAAGTAGCTTGCCATTGTTTCCTTCCTAGGACTGAGAGAGAGTGAGCCAAGTTCACCCATCTGGTTTTGTGCCTAAGGCAGGACTATGGTAGAACTCACTGTCTCTTAGTTTCTAATGTAATGCCTTAACCACTACACGAGACTGGCTTTCTTTATTTATCAAAACAATACGTACAATAAATATATTGATAGCAAACCCATTTCCTGATCCCAGATCTTAGCCCTGAAGCAATTGTTTTTATCTGCTAATTTTCATAGACCATGCCTGCATCATGTTTGGCTAAAACTAACATTTGTAAACTGCATTTAATTTTTTTTATTTCTACAAGGCCATCATTCTTCTAATGGAATTCTGCTGGAATTGTTTCATGTGGTTGCCCATGTATTCATTCTAGTAAGTAGGTTTCTGAACCAACAGCAAGAACATTCTAAGGAAAAAGTTTAATGGGACATGTTTACATCTAATAGAGAGATGTGGTGATCACAAGGGAACAAATAGCTAGTTGTTCAGACTTTAGGAGAAAAGCACATTTAATTTAAAATTAGTTTGAAGATAAAGGAATTGTGGGATCCCAGTTAGGAACAGGAACAAATATGAATAGCAGCAGAGTTTTCCTCCTTTTTTCTTTCAGGTCACAGAAACCTTTACTTATAAAAGAAACAAACCCTGGAACCCTCCAATGAAGAGATAAAGCTTGATGATAGAAATAGGCTATTTGAGTTTATTTTATTTATTATATTTTTATCCCACCTTTATTACTTTAAAACTCTTCTTCCTATTTTCCCCACAACCTTTACTGAGCAACCTTAATTGATTTATTTCCCCTTGGTTGATTTCCTGGGCTGATTTCCTATTCCACTTAATTTTAGGGATAAATAGAAAGAAGGCAGAGTGCAGTTTGGAATGCAATTGGCAGCTGCTTTGACTTATCACATGTTCCTCACTTGATTATTGCATATGACAGTTGTGACTTTCATGTGAGCAGGAGATAAAGACTAGTCTAATGCCAAACAACAAACACTGATTTATATCAACTATCTAATTTTTGATTCAGTTTATATATTAATGACCGAATAATCAAATGAGACCATCATGGGATGCCTTTGAGAGTGGCAACCTTCTTAAACCAGCCATCACACCATTATCAAATGGTGCATTTCATTGTTGCATTTATGCCCTTTTCCCTTGCCCTTTTCTCTTGATTTTATGCAAAAGCATAATTTATTTTTAAATTTTATTTTGACATAGGTAGTCCTCAACTTACAACCTCAACCGAGCCCAAAATTTCTGTTGTTAAGTGAGACATTTGTTAAGTGAGTTTTGCCACATTTTATGACTTTTTTTGCCACACTTGTTAAGTGAATCACAACAGTTGATAAGCTAGTAACCTGGTTGTTAAAAGAACCTAGCTTCCCCATTGACTTTGCTTGTGGGAAGATCGCAAAAGGTGATCACACAACCTTGGGACATAGCAACCTTGGGACATATGAACCAGTTGCCAAGCATTTGATTTTGATTACATGATCATGGGGATGCTGCACAGATTGCAACTGTGAAAAATGTTCATAAGTCACATTTTTCAGTGCCATTGTAACTTTGAACGGTCACTAAATGAACTGTTGTAAATCGAGGACTACCTGTATTTATAAGATATGGCAGTCACATCTAGCTAATATACAATACTATATTTATTTATAAATTCTCCCAATTGATTACAACTCAATAAAAGTAGTATAAAAATACAACATTCACAAAAAGTCCAGGAGGTGGAGGTGGGGAAAACCACTCCAAGACAAGTAGTTCATCATCCAATGTTTTACTTTAAGTGAGCCCTTACTAATCTGCTTCATCCCCAGGCCTTAAAATCTAGGAATGGAGTCACGTTCCAAAGGCTCATTTAAATGACAACAACTAATAAAGCCAATTCAATCCTAAATTGCATTAACAGAGGGATACAATCTAGATTGAGTGAAGTACTAATACCACTCTATAAAGCCTTAGTTAGACCACACCTAGAGTACTGCATCCAGTTTTGGTCACCACTCTATAAAAAAGATGTTGAGACTCTAGAAAAAGTGCAGAGGAGAGCAACCAGGATGATTAGGGGACTGGAAACTAAAACATATGAAGAATGGCTACAGGAATTGGACATGGCTAGTCTTGTGAAGAGAAGGACCAGGGGAGACATGATAGCAGTGTTCCAATATTTGAGGAGCTGCCACAGAGAGGAGGGGGTCAAGCTATTTTCCAAAGCGCCTGAAGGCCAGACAAGGAACAATGGATGGAAACTGATCAAGGAGAGATTCAACCTGGAAATAAGGAGGAACTTTCTGACAGTGAGAATGATCAACCAGTGGAACAGCTTGCCTTAGGAAGTTGTGGGAACTTCAACACTTGAGGCTTTCAAGAAGAGACTGCCAATTGTTGGAAAGGGTGTAGGCCAGGGTCTCCTGCTTGAGTGGGGGGGGGGGGTTGGACTAGATGACCTACAAGGTACCTTCCAACTCTGTTACTCTGTTACAATCAATAAGCTAATAACAAAGCCAATATTAAACTAATCTTAAACATTTGGTAGAAGGAAAATAGCATAAATACCAAGGGTATAATACTTCAATATTAGTGCAGGGTCACAAGTCATCCTGACCCAGATCTGCAGCAATAGCCATGTCCTTAAGACTTTCCTAAAAGTTGTTTACATTTATGCAAATACTTAACTCTTTAACAGAAAGACTGGTGATTCTACGGTACTACTACAGTACTAAAGCACACAAACAAACAAAAATCCATTGTATCCATGGCTTGGCTTAAAGCTGTGTTCAGAAGTTGCTAATTCCTCCATGTGTCAAATCTAAGTTATGCTTGCATGTCAAAATCTTGGCCTTGCAGAATACGTGCTTTCAGATCTCACCACTATTGTGTAAGTATTGATGTGTGCCTTTGTGTATACAGTAAAAACAGGCATATCCACAAGATTTGCTGCCTGAGAAATTATAAGCAAGCTAAACTGGTTGTTCAAACAGAATTCTATTACAATTGTTCAAGGCAATTGTATCTAGAGGCACAATTTATTGCAGCAAAGCACTTTTCCTGGATTTTATATTGGTGGGGATGTGTCCTCATTTAAGCAATTCTTTGTGTACCAAACACTAAATATTGAAAGGAGGTATGATTGTCTATCAGCTTCCTAGACTGTCAAGATGGAAAACTATCATATCTTCAATGGCTATTATTCTTGTGTACTATATATAAAACTCACATTGAAGACCTGTGACACCCATTCAGATTTACAGAATGTAAATTTGAAAATAGGGAATTAACCAGCTAAATGCCTGGCGTTTTCATTTAGTTAGTTTATTTTCTCCCTAATATGTTGTAGCCTGATTCATTTTGGCACGAAAATGAAAGAGTAGTAATGTATGTAGACCAAAGTAGAAATCTAATTGAATAAAATTTACCAAGGAAGATGTAGAAAAGCACAATCATGATGTTGATGATACCTATCAAACAGTTGCCTTTTAGGTTAGATTGTGTTTGTAGATTTCAGTGTGGTTATCTTTGCAATTACCGTAAGAGGCAGGAATTGTATTAGATCCTGGTTATGGTTGTAGTTATATCATAAATAGCAAATCTCTACCACCGGGGTCAAAAGACCTAGAAGTATGTTAATGGATGGAATGATCATTGAGAATGTGAATTTAAACTAGCCTTCCTAGTGTGACTTTTAGATGGGCTGGCTACACTCCCTGGGAATTCTCAGAGCTGTAGTTCAACAAATTTGGGGGACATCAGGGAAAGGAAGATGAGCTCTTAAGTCACATAATATGTGCAAGATGGTAAGCAAAGGAAATTTAAAAAATGGGAGGGAATAGTCACTAATCATATCACATCTGCACAACATTGAAATGGTACATGGAAAATCGGAATAATATGCAAAGTGGATTTCCTGAAGTGGAGAATGAAATTAAGTTGCCTTAAGGTCTGGTCAGATGAATGTATAAGCAAAAATGCCAGATTCCATGCCCTTTGCATTTCAGCTCTGAAAATTAAATGTATCGCTGTTCTTAGGAAAAACTCACATGTCCCTGGTAAGTTGGAATCTGAAGAAGTGGGAAAAAATGAATAAAATCTTGACAAAGTGGAAGGCAATTCTCAAAATGTATCAAGTGACACTTGCTGCAGTTTAGTTAGTGGAATATCTACTAATATCATTCTATAATTTCAAGCACCGTTCAGGTAACAAGACATTCTAGAGTCATTTTTTGGGAAGCATGCTCATTGCTGAACAGGTGACCCATTTTGTGGTTGCAAAATGGGAAGTGTTACATAAACAACCATAAGTATCTGCAGGGTTTTTTTTTCCTGAGGGGGAGAGCAAAGTATGTAGAAAATATGTTGATAGCAATCAAAAGACAGTAGAATATAGCTAAAGTTAACCCTTCTTAGTTATCAACATTTCTATCTCCAAATCAGAAGATGGTGATCAGAAATTGCGAGTTAGGTACTTATGAAACAGACGTTGTAAGCATCTGAGTGTTTCTCCAAATTTTCTCAATACAAACTAATTTTGTGGCTGTTTCAATTCAACTTTCTGCGACCATCATGCAAAGTTTAGTCATTGAGATAGCATTTCATTGCTATCTCAACTGCATTTATATACCTTTCTCATTGTACTAAATGACCTTTCCACTGCACAGGTGTTACTAGCATTATCAGTTCAATTACTTACAGCTGGATGAATGGAAGAAATCAGATCACGATAATGTAGCAGATTTGGAACTCCATTTTCCAATATTTGAAAGGTTTCAAATCAGCCTAATGTTTCAACTTCTAAATGTCACATATTGCATACATTTTTTCCCATTTCTCATTTTAAATAATCTTCATCCTTTTTTTTACCATCTTTACTGGATGAACTGGAAGAGACCCATGTTTTGCTCTCTTTTTTTGCAGCAAAAAGGTTACTGAATCTTGCTATAGTGCGTAGATTTATTGACTGAAGTACTCTTCCACAGCTGAGTGATATTTCAGCATGGTGCACTGGGAATTCATATGTCGACATCTAACTTGTTTTCTATTTCTGAACTTCAGAAACAGTTCTCTTGAAATTCTTTAATTTTTCTCTCTGTCAACATGATCGAATAGCCTGGTGAATAGCCTGTGGAGCTTGTATCACCGATTCTACAGTAATTTAACTGAATAATTTGAAATTATAAGACAGAAGAGGAAACTTGGTTGAAGCAGATTGTACCTGATTCATCCTGACATGTTTTATCTGAAGCTGTAATGAGTAATATGCTTAAATGATTACAAATCATTTGGAGGTTGTTGGATAACAACATACAATACGAGTCATTTGGGGCACAATCTATGCAATGAGCACTTTTTTTGCCAATTCAGTGCTATGCTGTCTAGACAGTTCCTTTTCTTGGTTTGATACAAATGTGAAAGCAAAATAGACCTTGTACTGTATGTTTCCAGTTGTGTTCTAGAACACAAGAGTTCATGATCATGGAAATTTTAATTTTTTTATCAATTAAATGCTTCATAGGACTGTACTGTCAATGTGACACAATACGCGCCTCACATTTGTTCTTCTTAGTTAAGAAGTTAGTTGTACCTACTGATGCGTATCTCTGCATGATCATGAAAATCTTGGCATTTTATGAATGGTGACCATATTCCAGGATGAAAGAGCTGTGGGAAAATTGTGCAAAATGTAAAAATTACTTTTATCAAGCCAGAATCCATCTAAAAGCTGAAGTCAGTCCAAGAATCCAGAGGGGAGTTTGAGAAACCTGAAAACCAGAGACTCAGAACATCTCAGAATAAGATGGGGTCTGGGTCAAGTCAGACCCCAAACACTGAAATGGGGCATATAAAGAAGCAAGCAGAAGATCGTTAAATCATGGTGAAACAGGAACCGGGAGTAGATGCCCTATTTTCAGTCTTGATTCCTGCTACCATCTCTTGCATTGGGTTGGCCTGTAATTTTACATAGTATGTCACCGCATGAAAATACTGTATATGGCTATCAGCTGATCTTTAATCAATTAACCATTCTTGAATCAATTGTGAGTTAAAATGCTTTTGTAAAAGTCAAAACAGGTTAACAATTTCATATTTATGATCCTTAACATATATTTATTGAGATTATAGAAAGGTTGATTGATATGCATATCAGAATCATATCACCCCACCAAATCACACATACTAATTGTATAACCCAGCTGCTCTGGCCTAGTGGTGGAGCTCTTGCCTCACAATCAGGAGGTTGTGAGTTCGATCCTAGGTAGAGGTAGATGTAAGGATCTCCTGCTTGGGTAGGGGGGTTGGACTAAATGACCTGCAAGGTCCCTTCCAACTCTGTTAATCTGATGATCTGATGAACTCCCCTAAAACCAACAATCCCAGATGCAGTCCCTAATTTAAAATGCCTCCAGAATAGGTTTCCAATGAGGAATGGGCAAGGCAATAACCTTCAGATGATTTGAATGTCCACCCTCATCACCTCCGATCAGCTAATCTAATAAGGGATTGGAACAGTTGTAGTCAAAATATATGGAGGGCTCTAGGCCAGGGGTCTCCAACCTTGGCAACTGCAAGGTGATCCAATCGGTCAGTCCTAGAGGAGATCAACCCTGACTGCTCTTTAGAAGGCCAGATCCTGAAGATGAAACTCAAATACTTTGGCCCAGTGGTAAAATCCATTTTTTTTACTACCGGTTCTGTGGGCGTGGCTTGGTGGGCGTGGCTTGGTGGGTGTGGCAGAGGAAGGATACTGCAAAATCCCCATTCCCTCCCCACTCCTGGGGGAAGGATATTGCAAAATCTCCATTCTCACCCCACTATGGGGCCAGCCAGAGCTGGTATTTGCCGGTTCTCTGAACTACTCAAAATCTCCGCTACCGGTTCTCCAGAACCTATCAGAACCTGCTGAATTTCACCCCTGCTTTGGCCACTTAATGAGAAGGAAGGACTCACTGGAGAAGAGCCTAATGCTGGGAACAATTGAAGGCAAAAGAAGAAGGGGACGACAGAGAATGAGGTGGCTGGATGGAGTCACTGAAGCAGTAGGTGTGAGCTTAAATGGACTCCGGGGATGGTAGAGAACAGGAAGGCCTGGAGGAACGTTGTCGATGGGGTCGCAATGGGTCGGACATGACTTCGCAACTAACAACAAAAAAAAGCATGAAGGATTGTGATATTATTATATGGTTACCTTATAAGACTGGATAATTAATTATTGCTTTTGCAGATTAAAAGGCTTATATGAAAGTTGCTTTCATATAAGTGGGAATACTGGGAAACTCTTACAATCTAGAAGAAAGATCGATAGTGGATTGTGTCCTCCGCAGAAAGCTGATACCCAAGATCATGCTATGTACAAGATGGAAGATCCATGGTATGTTACACCATATTTTTGTTTATCATGGTAGGTGACTCCACGGAATAGGACAATGCAGAATGGAAACTTTAACAGCAGAAGGACTAAAAATAAATTACTGTGCTTCCAGCCAAGTGGGAAGAGTATGTTGCAGGGCAGCAGTTCAAGTGAAGAATATTTGTCCTGTGTCAATGAGTTATCAGTCACCCTGGTACAATACGATCTTTTAAAATAAAATTTGGCATTCCCACTGAGAGTGATTGCAAGTGTCATTCTATTACAATTACAAGTTGGGTTTCACATTTCATTTTTAAAACAAAAACACTGCTGGCCAGATTTATTGTTAAGCTTTTCTGTCCCCTTTCCAGATGTACAGTACATCAGCCCAAAGAGGTAGGTCAGATTAGAAACAATTTAGATTGTTGGTTATTTTCACTCCACGATTGAGCTCTGTAAAACTGTTGAATGAACATTTCCATTAGCTGGATAAAACCTGCACATGAAGTTGATCTTTCTGGTACATTGCCTATGAATAAATGGCTTTGTATGAAAGCAATCTTTTCAGTTCAGAGTTTGAGAGAGAGAGAAAAAACGAGAAGGTAGGCTTTTTGTTCTTGGATTATGTTTGTTTGTTGTTATGAAAACTATACAGTATGTAGCAATGGGACGGTGCAAAACCAGAAGCCTATTTAGTATAGGAAAGCTGCAATGTTTAGTTGGAGTTTGAAGTTTGTTTGTGGGAGGTGAATCTTCATATTTTAGTGAGGCAAAAGTAATGGATTTTCTCTGAACCTATATGTGTGTATGTAAGTTGCCGGGAAATTGTTGCAAGTCATAGACACAACTTTGAAATGTAAATGATTTTCCCCCCAAAAGGGGAGAAAAGGCCCGGTTAAAAGGAATGAAGAACAGATGTGTTGGGATGTGTACTCTATTGGCACCAAAATCACACAAAAACTAATATAGGGTGAAGTGAAGGAACATACATGAAGGAAACAAGAAACATTTTAGAAGCAAACATCAAATACTCTTAGGTCTCACTGATTTCATTAAACCTCTTTTAATGTTTCCATTTCTGGGAGTTTAGGTTAACAAATCATAAATCACAGTCCTGTAATAAATTAATTCAGTATGTCTCTCCCAAACTTATGGGATTGGAGTACTCTGAGAAACGGAGGGCCTTTTGAGCTTTTGAATTAGCACAGTCAGTTATAAAATAAATCTTCTTTGGAAAATAGAATAAGAGTCAGAAGGGACCTTGGAGGTCTTCTGGTCTAACTCCCTGTTCAAGCAGGAGAGCCTATTCCAGGGGTGTGCAGCCTTAAACACTTAAAGAGTGTTTGGACCTGTTTCCCACAGAAAAGAAAACACTGGGAGGCACAAAACCTGGGTGGGCGTGGCCAACTCAACATCACTCCCACCCAGTCACATGCTCCCCCCCCAGCCATGCGTACCCGGGTTTTGTGGTGTTTTCTGTGGGAAATGGGTCCCTCCCCCTCTCCCTCCCTCCCTCTCTCTTCTGTTTTTCTCTTTTTCCCCTCCCTCCCTCCCTCCCTCCCTCCCTCCCTCCCTCCCTCCCTCCCTCCTTTCTTTCTTTCTTTCTTTCTTTCTTTCTTTCTTTCTTTCTTTCTTTCTTTCTTTCTTTTTTCTCATTTCTCTCTCTCTCTCATTTCTGTTTTCCTCTCTTTTTCCTCTCTCTCTTTCTCTCTCCCTCTCCCATTCTCTCTCTCATTTGCTTCTCTCTTTTCTCTCTCTCTCATTCTCTCCCTCCATCATGTTCTTATTTCTCTCTTTCTGTACAAAATACAAAATACAAATGCCCAAATTTCATGTGTATGGTTAGCGTAGTCATAGGAGATGGTTTTTAGACAATTCCTCTAAGTCTATGGTGCCATCTTGTGGCTGATATGTATAAAGGACTGATATAAGTGATGTGCCATTTCTGATTTCTAGGGCAATGAGAGAGAGAGAGAGAGAGAGAGAGAGAGAGAGAGAGAGAGAGAGAGAGAGAGAGAGAGAGAGAGAGAGAGAGAGAGAGAGAGGCCCAAGACCACCTAGCTAGGTGCTAAATTGGGAACTCATCGTCTCCTGGTTTCTAGCCTGCTGCCTTAACCATTATGGTATTTTTGGCCCTTCTGTTGCTTAAATGACAAGATTAATATTCATTAAGTCCTAAAAATTAAAGTTAAGCATGGGAGTGAAAGAATTAAGATCATGCTATCTGGGGTGGGGGAACCTCTACTAGGGTGCTTCCCTTTCCTTGATGCCTTATTTCATAGTATTTATTTTGCTTAATGGTCAATCCAGGGCTGCTGAGAACATAAAATGAGCTACACTGAATTGGCTCTAGCTTTACTCTCTCCAGCTGTCTATTCCAACAATGATCAGCCACATGTCCATTATAGTAAGGCAATAAGTAGGATTTGACTGTCATAGAAGCTTTCCCCCTAGATCTGGCCCCAAAACCATTCCCTAGAGTTTAGGATCTATTTCCTAGAGACCTGGGAGTCTATTGATTTCAACAGAAATGAAATTGGCAGACTCTGAGGGCTGCAAGCCAGCTTGAAAAAAATCTCCTTGTCACAACAGGTAAAGCTTAAACTTAATGTTTTCATTCATGGAGAAAGAGTGTGTGTGTGTGTGGGGGAAGAGTGGGGAAAAAACCCACACATTCTCCTAAAAGATGAAATAATTTTAGGTAAGATCAACTTTTACAGGTACAATAGGCATGCACTTGGCTCTTCATGATCTTTGTGTGTTCCTCTGACAGTGACATACAGTGTAAAGGTCCTACTATGAGTTACCTTAACCCGCTCTGCTTCAGCTGCATCGGTGTGTGACAAGGAGATTTTTTTCAAGCTGGCTTGCAGCCCTCAGAGTCTGCCAATTTCATTTCTGTTGAAATAGATCCTAAACTCTAGGGAATGGTTTTTACCATAGTCGCACAGACTACTTTTCTTGCCCTGCACATGCAGCAGAGAACAGAGCTGGAAAGCAGGTTAGTGGAGGGATGTGGCTGCCTTGGGAAGGGTGGGGGTGGAGGGGTTAGGGGTGTGTGTATATGTGTATGTGTGAGCAGCCATGATGTGACCGGGGAAGCGAAGGGCTGCCTCCTTTGCTGGCCATGCCCACCCCTTTTTTCACTAGGGCTTATTTTTGGTGTAGGGCTTATATTAGGCCCACCCCAAAAAATCAGGCTAGGGCTTATTTTCAGGATAGGTCGTATTTTTGGGGAAACACGGTATATAACAATGATAGTGAACCTATGGCATGCATGCCACAGGCGGCACGCGAAGCCATATCTGAGGGTTTGCAAGGTGTTGCCCTATGTCAGCTGTAGCGTACATGCATGCGCTGGCCAGCTGATTTTTGGCCTTCTTTTCTGTCATTTTCGCCATCCCTAGGCTTCAGGGAAGCCTCCTGAACCCTGGGGATGGTGAAAAATGGCCCAACGTTAGCCCGTTGGGCCATTTTTCGCCATACCCAGTGTTAAGGAGTTATTGTGCTGTTAAGCACATACACAGCAAAGTGTGTTGTAGTAATGGTGTTGCAGTTTGATGTGAATGCTATTCAGTCAATAAACAGAATATCTTTAGTATGTACAAAATAATTTTACTTGAATAGTAGCAAAGTTAAATAGGAAGTCCAAGTCATACACAGTTATTCAGTCAATGCAAAGTTTCTTCTTCTTCCCTATCTTTGTTTTAACTCACAAACAAAGATTACAGCTATCACTCTATTGTATACTATCACAGATAGATACTCTTACAAGGAATAATGGATGGAAGTTGACCAAGGAGAGATTCAACCTGGAAATAAGGAGAAACTTTCTGATGGTGAGAGCGATCAACCAGTGGAAGAGCTGAAGTGGTGCAGTGGTTAAATGCAGCCATTGCAGGCTGACTGCTAGTTCAACAGTTCAGCTGTTCAAATCTCACTAGGCTCAAGGTTGACTCAGCCTTCCATCCTTCCGAGGTCGGTAAAATGAGGACCCAGATTGTTGGGGGCAATATGCTGAACTCTGTAAACCGCTTAGAGAGTGCTGTAAAGCACTATGAAGCGGTATATAAGAAAAGTGCTATTGCTATTGCTATTGCCTGCAGAGGTTGTGAGAGCTCCAACACTTGAGACTTTCAAAGGGAGATTGGACTGCCATTTGTCCGAAATGGTGTAGGGACTCCTGCTTGAGCGGGGGGTTGGACTAGATGACCTACAAGGTCCCAACTCTAATAATCTGTAATCTTCTTTTCACAGCAATTTCACACAGTCATAAAGTAATCTACTCATCAGTAAAGCAGCAGAGAGTCTTCAATCCGGAACACACCGTCAAACACCACTCACCACACCAAACCACACTAAACCACACTGAACCACACTGAGCATGCTCTCTTGCTTACTTATATAGTAATCATCCACAATGCATTTAAAGCAATATACACATAACAATGATTTGTGGCTTAATCATATATTAACACACCCAATCGTTTGAACAGGGTTCTAACACCCAGGCTACAGGAGGGTTTCCTGAAGACTGGGGCGGCAAGTAATGGCCCAACAGGCCTACCGGAAGCTTCAGTGAGGCCTGTGCGCATGTGTGTGTGGGGCATCGTGGGGGTTGTGCACATGCATGGAGGGAGGGCATTGCATTATGGGTGTGGGGCCTTTTGGCATTCGAGCCAAAAAAGGTTCACCATCACTGGTATATAATATTAACTATCTATAGATACAACCTCAGAAGTACAAAACACCTTTTTCTCTCATTCTCCCGGTGTCCATTTTCTTTCAAGGTTCATTCTGTTTCCTCATGTTGTCAAATACTTAGTGTATCTTTCCTCAACACTGCCTATTCATTCTTTTTACCTCTCCTTTCTAACCATACTTTGCCTCCTCTGTTCTACCATCTCCCTCTAATATTTTGACATTTCCTCCTAAGATATGCATTTGAGTTGAGTATTTTATTTTGGATTTTATGTAGATAAGAAATAGGATTGAGGAATGGAATTAATTAACTGAAGGAGAACCAATGAAGTTTAGGAGTAGGATACGGGTGAGAATTGAGATATTAATTGGAGGTGACTATCTAATCCTCTTCAAATTTGAATTAATAATATATTAATTCAAATCAAATTTGAATTAATAATATATCCATATGTTGACATTCCATTTTGGTATGATTTTTTGAAAAATGTAATTTCCTACACAGTTTCAAAACAGGTAGTAATCTACCTCTTTAAAAATCCATTTTTAATGTGAATGTTTTATATTTGGTAGGAAACAGCTCATGAAAAATAAAAACATAAAACCTATCAGGAAATTAAATGACCTGGTGTAATTTGATTTGAATAGCCAGCTTTATCTTTGTGAAATTTAAATCAAGCCTTTTTAGTGAAAGTTGCAATGTAGGGAGCATGCATACATAGCATCATTTTCACACCATATCACATACAAAGCCAACTTTCAATCACCTTCATTCTTGCAGCCTCAAATGTCAAGAACAGACAGTCCTCTTTCTGGCTGATCAACAAGAGAGGTCAAAACATGGGATGCCTCTGTG